>JACFYI010003418.1:321189-349589 GCA_014898755.1 Handroanthus guayacan | reverse complement strand
TTTTTTTTTTTTGGATTATTAACTCTACCAATTATATTTGGAATTAATGGGAAGGTGCAAGATGCTGGAATATATCATTTAACGAATAATTTTTATTATCTCAAGATTTTCATGTTAAATCATTAATAGAACTGGATGCAGAAGCGTACTTGAATCTATAGGAAATTTGATTCTTCAGATGTTTCTTAATCTTGGTGCAATTTTCGAAACCCGAGATTCTTGATGATGGTTTTTGAGGTGTTCTTGATCTTGATGTAATTTTTGCAAATCGAAATTCTTAATGATAATTCTTGAGGTAGTTTTTGATCTTAATGCAATTCTTGAAACTCAAGTTTTTTTATGATGATTCTAGATGTGGTTCTTGATTTTGATGCAATTCTTGACACTTGAGGTTTTGATCTTTCAGACTGATAGGAATGAATTTTAGAGAAGAAATTTTTCACATTTCTGATTATGAGATGCTAGAAAAGAATTCACCTTATAGTTCAAGGACCACAACTTTTTATAATCGTACTCAGTGGCGACCCCACAGCTTCCCTAGTGGGGTCCTAGGACCCCACTGAAATATTTTTTTTTCTTTTTTACTATGGCATTTTTTACTGTAGCATCTAGCATATAAGATATTTATATGTATATTCAAATTGTAAAATATATATCTATGGGGCTCCATTGTCAAATTAGAAACAAAAAACTAATAAAAGTTTAGGACTATAAAATATGAAAAATTTGGAATGTAAGGAGTCAATTGGTACTAGAATTTGAAGTTTAAAGAGGCCTCCAATTCGACTATTTTTGTTTTTTCGATCAACATCTAAATATCAAATCAAATTATTTTGCACAGAACTCATGCTTATTAAATTTCAACCAAATTGTCAAACTCAAGCCATTTTAATAAATTACAATTTTATGTTTTTATTAATTTAATAATATATTTTAAATTCTTTTGTTAATCTTTTTGTAGTTTTTTAAATTATTGAATATATGAATATTTTCACTTATTTTAGAGCAATATATATCTTGATATGCTAATGTGCCATTTTCTTTATGTGGACAATTTTTTAAATAATTTTTATTATTTAATAACACTTTGAAGGACCCTATTAAGTTAAGATTTTGAAGTCACCACTGATCGTACTGAAGACCTATTTTCTAATTTAGTCCATCATAGAATTAGAAGCCTAGGGAAATTAGGTTTCTATACATAATAGAATTCACACTTTATTAAACAACCTAGGCTCACTCAACTTTAAACTATAGTGGATCACTATTAAATTGGGCCAAATTTTGTGATGGTATATAATATACAATTACTTTATTTGTATTGTATATATATTCACATTCCAAATTCCAACAACTCCCACTTGAATTGCACACACACACACATTACCTTATATTTGTATATTATATTATATCCTTATGAGCTCAAAATCCTTACTTTCATAAATTTCTAAACAATTTTGTTCATTGATTATGTCAATGGAGGATCAAGGCAATTTTTGTTACATATATCGTAACTAAATCCATCCATGATCAGATATATTTACATAACTAAACAACATATATCAAAGCATGGATGTGTAGCATGGAAATTAAGTGTAATATGATCTGAACATGCCTATTTTAATTGGTCCAACTTAATCCTTAAAACTGAATTAGAGTGAACACCAAAATCGAATACTTTTTTCTACAGAAAATATCCATATCCATAACCTTAAGATGTGTCTAAAACAAGAAAACATACAAGTATAAATGCTCATTAATCCAACGCATCATCAAATGATGCAACAATTATATGAGCACTCATGAAAGGCTTTAGTAAGGAGATCCACAGTCATAGAGTTTGTCCCAATATGCTCTAGAGACACTTAATCACTATGAATTTCAGATGAAAGATTTCATGAAAAAGGATGATAAGAGTAAGCTGACTATTTCCAAATGAATAAGAGTAACTGAATTCATCCAAAATAGAAATGGAAAGCAAATTTCTTCTAAAAGAAGGTGCACCATATGTCTCATTTAAATTCAAATAATAATGAATCCAAAATATCCTATTTCCTAAACTTCTACTGATTTGCCATTAGCCACATAGATGAATCTTTTCTACATCATTCAAGTTTTGGCAATTCAAGCAACCCCTTCTTTGCATGCCAAGTATGATATTTCGTTCAGTCCTTCTTTATATGTCCAGGACTCTTGCAAAAGTAACAACTAAATTCCTCATTTTGTTTAGTTTGCTATTTCTTTTGTGGTGGACTAGTTGCAGATTTTGTGTTCTTCTTCCTTTTCTTGCTCTTGTCCTTAGAGGTTATTTTTTTGGTAGTTATAACTGACCTTAATTGATTGAATTGGGAGGAAGAAGGATCAAAACTAAATGCACAAGCAAATCCTCAGACAACTCTAGATTTAGTGCCTTTAGTTTCGAAGCAAGATGAGACATCTCTATGATGTACTCCCTTATATTTCCTTTTCCTTTATACTTTATTGAAATCAAGTTTGACAAAATCATATTTGTTTAAGCCATATCATTTTTAGCAAAATGCTTTTCAATTTCCTCAAGGAATTCCTTCACAGTAGTTACCTTATTGGACCTATAGCACCCCTGAAGGTTTTTGGAATTCCACATTTTATGATCATAAGACTCATGCAATTTGAACAATCCCACTTCTCAAAATTCCGTTTTTCCTTAGTGGAACTTGTGTTTGTAAGAGTAGGGGGTTCTTCAATCCTTAGCTCAAGGCCTAGATCCATGCAGCCAAGAACAATCATGATGGGCTTTTTTCATTCCTTAAAGTTAGTTCCGTTCAACATGAGAATCATTTTCCTGTTGGTAGATATGGCAGAAGCAGATGCACTAACTGAAAATAAAGCAAAACAATGTTCCATATAAGTTCCAACTTATAGATTCAAAGAATGGTAGGTCTCATCACAAGATACCTAGCACAATATTAATACTTAGTCTTTGGACAGAAGTATTAATTTGCAAGTGGTGCTCTTGGTGTGATGATCAAATATTGACAATAAATCCTGTTAAATAATAAGCTCTTCTTTGGGTTGATTTACTATTCACATGGAGTATCTGAATAATTGTCACATATTTATAATCACAAGTGTACATATAATTCCGCTAAATATTGACTTTTCTTTGGGCTGATCGAATGTCCGCATGAATTACATTCCCACAACCATCTTGATATTTCAAAATAAACTGACTTAGACAAGAGATGCTTCTTTGATAGCATGTTGTTTTAATCAGTTTATTTCAAAACATCACACATCCTTGAAAACATTGAAACCAATATTTGACTTCAAATTTCCTTTTAACCCAAGTTTTTTGACTTGATAAAACCCAAAACTGTAGTATTAAGATCTCCAAAATTTGAATAATAAATACGCTCACATGGTAGACTGCCACATGGTTAAAGCTCGCAAAATTCTTTGGTGCCAATAATCTGAATTATAGATCGGAGTACTTTGCCATATGAAGAAATGCAGACCCGCAACCAAAAATATAATCCCACGAATTCAGAGTCTCCAATCAATGGCACAAGTAAGTAGTTCATAAATCATTATATAACAACACTACAAATAGGAAGATTGATATTTGTAACTTGTGGGAATTCGATTGCAAATCTTGAAATTTTAAATTCTTGGCCAAGGAATCAAATTATGCTAACATTAATGCATGTAGTCGGGCAAAAATTAATTGTACACCAAGTGAGAGAGCCGAATGTGAGGCAAGTTGCAACTTTAATTCTAATTTTTGGATTAGAAGATTTCGAGACAAATTGAATAAAGTCAACCAACCCCTCCGTGTTATGCTCCACAATGAGGTTTTTCTTTACGAGAAAATTGTCCCTTTAGAACTTTACAAGAGGATTTTCAAGCCCATTCCTCAATTCGTAATCTAAAATTTTTAAACAATTGCACACATTTAGATAACCATGTCACAATAAATAAAACGTGCCCTGACCATTCGAATCCACAATTACTACAATGAACGAACCTATCCCTAGTTACTCAAAGAGGAAGCAATTTTCTAGGGCTTCAAGAGCCAACCAAGTGCAATGCATAACTGTATACAAGCATGCACTCAAACATTAAGAATACCATAAAATTCTCAAACTAGACAAGCATAAGAAATCCATTAACCAACAATCATCCTTCTTGTCATTTAATTCTGAATCCATATATTATCCATAATGAATTAAAATAACAAAATAAGTAAATAACCCAAGGTCTGATTCGTTGTAGAAGCTAAACCAAAGCCAATTGTACACTAGACTCATAAAATACACAAGGCATTCCTGGCCTGTAAAGGAGGAATGAATGATGGGATAAAATTACATTCCAGATTGTGATTTTCGTCAATTCAAGCCACAACAATCACTTTATCAATAATCGGTTATGCCTTCATATTTTACAAGCACTCTAATGGAGCTTTACAACAATATTGGCTAAGCTATCAATTGGAAGTCAACAAATGACTATAATATTATTAGCCATGCCCTTATATCCGTGGCATTATCAAGAACATGAAACACAACCGAAGCTCACATACCAAGAAACAATTCAATTTCGCAAAGGCATGTTGGACTTAAGAATCAGGCTTCAAAAATCATATCCGAGAAACAAATTAACCAAGAAACTTAGTTTCTCAATAATTCAATATTAGAGGCTTTGATACCACTTGTTGGAATATATCCTTTAATGAAGAATCTTTATTATCCCAAGGCCTTTTATATAAAATCATCATGAATAGAACTGGATGCAAAAGCGAACCTGAATCCATACGAATATATGGTATTTGATGAGGTTCTTGATCTTGGTGCAATTCTTGAAACTCAAGATTCTTGATGATGATTCTTGAGGTGGTTATTGATCTTGATGCAACTCTTGAAAATGGAGATTGCGGAAGCAAACCTGAATCCATATGAATATATATGGTATTTGATGTGGTTCTTGATCTTGGTGCAATTCTTGAAACTCAAGATTCTTGATGATGATTCTTGATGTAACTCTTGAAAATCAAGATTCTTGATGAGGATTCTCGAGGTGATTCTTGATCTTGATGCAATTCTTGAAACTCAAGATTCTTGGTGATGATTTTAGGGATGATTCTTGATCTTGATGCGATTCTTGAAACTTGATGTTTTGATCTTCTAGATTGATTTGAATGAATTTTAGAGAAGTACTTTTCCATTTTTTCTGATGATAGGATGTCAGAAAAGAATTCATCCTACAATCGAGGACCACAACCTTTAATAATCATATACTGAAGCCCTATTTTCTAATCCAACCCATCATAAAATTAGAACTCTAGGGAAATTAGGTTTCTATGTATAATAGAGTCATACTTTTCTTTATTTATTTATTTATTTATTTTTTTGAGGTCATAATAGAGTCACACTTTGGCAGATAGCTTATGCCCATTCAACTTTAAACTATAACGAATAACTTCTAAATTGAGCCAAATTTTATGATAATATATAATATACAATTCCTTTATTTGTATTGTAAATATATGCACGTCCAAGATTCCAGCATAAGAAACCAGTATTACTTTTTCAATATAATGAATTAGTTTTTATCAATTGACAGAGATCTTTGTTTTTGGTTTTTTTTTTCTTTCAAGAATTGTGACGACATACATTTAATTAATATATCTATGCATTTAAAAATCAAATACATTAATTAATAGAAGAAAACTTAAATGATCAATCCAAATTATCATACAGTAAATAAATCTTTTGAACTTCATGTGATAAATGGAAATCCACACGTTATCGATGAGAATAGAACTCATAACCAAAAAGTTATAAGACCTTCATTTTGCTAGTGTTATTGCATGTTATACTTTCTTTTTTTCTATTTTTTTTTTTCCTTTTGAAATTATATATTTTTCTCTCCGAGTTTACAACGTTGCATGCCTTCGTTTTCCGTTATGATTTTGAAATGAAAATAGCTCACGTCATTCAAAATTTATAATCACACACACACACACATTTAAATCATCTTTCATTATTATGTTTTTGGATTGAAAGTTTCCAACGTGATTAAAAAATTATGTTGATTTTTTCTTAATTTAATTTTCACTCTTATGTTCCGATAGTCTTTTTATAATAATATATTGTTGTAAAAACAAGAGATTGGCGCAATACATATTATCGAATTAAAACTAAACGGATAATCATAGAGAGCATTAGCGTGTGTTTAAATCATATAAATATATTCAAGGCAACAGATATAGAACTAAAATATCAGTTGATTTTCAGAAAAGCCAAGTTTTAAATCAACCAGGGAATAAAAACATGAATAACAAGCATGCGAACAAAACAAGTGAAATAAGTACTGAAAATTAAGTGGAAACTTATCTCATGATTATGATAGTAATAGAATTGATCAGATGACCGAATCACAGAATGAATTTCTTTGTCTTGAAGAAATAGGCGCCTCGACTCAACGGTGCAACGGGCACAACGCCGCTTCTCCTAGGATAAGATGGTCTAGAATTTGATAGCTGCATTGCTTTCGTGTTAACCTCGATCAGCAGCTCAATTGTTGGAAACCCAAAATCGGCCAGGGATGCTGAGAGAGAATTTCAGAGAGAAAGTTGTGTAAGGCTGTGTGTTTTGTGTATTCTGCCTATAGAGACTAGTTGTAAATGCAAAAAATAATTTAGCACTAAGGGATTCACTCTTCCACATAAGATCAAACTTGGTAAGCTTGGAAACATTTAGTATATGAGAAAGGAGAAAGGCTAGAGGATATTGATAGAAACCTAACATATTGTGTGTAAATTTGATTTTTGTTAAGTGTTTAACTTCATCCTTGGAATCCACTAACTCCATATTTGAAAGCTTAGGACCAAGAGTAAGACTTATTGTTTCCTTCTTTGTCTTTCTATGTTCAATCTTGCTTATTCCTTGCAAAGATGAGCTATTGAATTTCATGATGGTTTATTTGATGTTCATTGAATCGGAAATGCTCAATATTCCAATGAATGATGACTTGAGGACTTTGAAAGCTATGAGACCCCATCCTCATTGTATATGATCTTGAGATTATTGGACCTTGGACAAAAGGAAGAAAACCAAGATTAAAAGTGAGAAAATTGGATTTATGGACTTGAACATGCATTTCCCTAAAATTTTGTAAAATGAATTTTGGAACTTAAATTTCATGATTTTTGCCTTGAAATTTCATCACTGGAAATTTGACTTTCAAAGCCAAAAATAAAAAAATTAAAAAATTTGAATGCTCCAATGCCCAAACTCGTAATGAAAATCTCTATTTCGGTACTCGAGCACCCAAATGAGCACTCAAGTGCCCAAATTCTAGTAGCCAAAACACTGTTTGGGCATTGGAGAGCCCATGCGAGCGCTCAACCGCTCATTCCAGTTTCAAAAAATTTACGTTTTGACTTCGTTTTACTAATTTAAGTCCATATTTCACTTCTTTAAATATGTTTAAAGTTTCAAAATAATTTTTTCTAAGTTCGAAGGTCCAATTTGAATTGTTTGTTTGAATCTATCGGCTATTTGAACTCATGCCTGTGGTAGCTATATGGTTCGTATATGTTCTATTTGTTCCAAACCTATATGAATGAATGTAAATTGGGCCCTAGGAATATTCATGTGGTATCGGATCGGACAATATTGGGTCGACAATTTGAACCCCTGAAATTTCCTGTTTGGTGGTTAGACAAGAAGGATCCTAGAGGTAGGATTCCGAAGGGCTACTTTGAGGCAAGTGGGGTCGACTGTGCCTTTTAGTATGTTTGGCGCTTCTTGAGGGAACAGTGGACGGATCAGGATTATATGTATGTTATATGTTCCACCAAATGTTTGTTTCAGCCGTATGTGTTTATTGACGTGAATGCGATAAAAATTTATATGTTATTTGTTTGTTCTGTACGTTCTGAATTATTCGATTGTTATTTTTTATTGCATTCATGGTTTGTTCTCGATATGCCTTTTATTCAATGTTGTACTCTTCATCCTATGCCATGAGTCTTGCTAGGTCAATAGACTCATAATTTCATATTACCTTGTAGGAAATTAGCTCCTGGAACGTCGGAACCCTGTGATCTCCATGCTAGAAGGTTTATTAGTATATTAGACTTGATAATTGTCTATGTTTAAGTATTTTGTAAATTGAACTTGTTGGGAATCTTGTATATAGTTGGAAAGTATATTTTGAATTTTAAGTTGTATTTTGGGACAAAACTTGGCTTGTAATATTATAAGATGTTTGATGTTTAGCTATGAACATGTTAAGAATTTTTTTGTTATGGATTTTTAGTTAATTCCTTTTGTTGAGTAACGTTTTAGACTTAAGGGTAGATGTTCTAGGATCCTGGGGCGTTACAAGCAGCAACAGATAGAAATGTACAGCTACAATAGTCAAATCATGCAACAAAATAATCAGCATTTAGTTTGCATTTAATCCAAAATTTTGAATTTGAAAATTTAAAATTTCAATTGAATTTTGTCCAAAAAATATAGACTGAGACTGAGACAATTTGCCCTAATGCCCGTGCCTGTGCAAGAGGCTGAAGCCAGGCGAGGCGGGGTAGGACAGGCGGTGGCAGCGTGCGTGTCATCTACCCATATGAACTCCCTTAGTGAACACTTTTACCAAGCATCCACACTTAGGTTCCACATATACTAGTCTATACTTTATTATAAAAGTAATGTGAGACAAGTGAGGGGTTATTTCAACCCTTCAACTCCTTCATAAGCCTTTATAAAACCTATAAGAGTTTACACTTTGTCTCAAGTCCTATATGGGACGAAACCATACAAAAGACTAATGTATTTTCTCCTTTATTTCGACACATACACATTATCTTTGGATTCTCATATTAATTAGCATCCAACCAAAGGCTATTTAACTCTCACAATCACATAATTAGGCAAAAAGGGGGAAGATTCCTAGATGCTAATTACAACAATCCCCCATAAATCTATAGATAATGGTTATTCGGGTTTACATAGCTCGCTTTCAGCAATGGTACCTTCCGGTTTAAACCACTACATAAGTTACCCAACTTCTGTCACCACTGGAACAAATGAATCTAAGCCTTGAATTTGTACTCGTGATTGTGATGGGGTCCATCAGTGACAACAACCTATAAGCTATGCACTAATCTTTAGGGTTCACTATAAGAAAATTAGATATTTCTTATGGTTGAGAAAGTGTAATAATAAAAACAATTCCGTAATAAATACCTTCTTGTTACATTTTTGTTACGGTTTTTCGACCATAATAATTGAGGGGGTAGCAAATACTTTGTTACGTGGGGGAACATATAATAAAAAGTATTTGTAACGAATAAAATAGCTTTTGTAACGGTCATTTTTTAGTAACAAGTACAAAGTCCATGCTATTTAACATGCACACAGATATGTAACAAAAGAACCATTTATTACGGTATGCATAGCGTAATAGTTAAATGGTTTCCGTAATACAAGTTTTTCATGTATTACGGATTTATCTTCCGTTACGGTCTCATTTTTGTAAAAAATGGACTAATATGCCCTATTTATCACACCAATTGATTTGTAATGAAAGCCATAATTTCTTGTAGTCATTTTTTAATATTTAGATGAAAATCAAAATTAAAACAATCACCATGCGTTGCACATTATATGTTTTGTTGTTGTTATCTCTAACTAAGAAATTGAAATTGTGCCATAGTCATCAATGCAAGTAGATTCTTAATAAAATTTCGATAGAATATAAAATATGATAGATAATTGCTAGAAAAAAGGCCATCTTAATTACAAGAGATCCTGTAATTCATATGTTCTAACGTGTGAGACTTGAGCAGCATAAGCTCAAATCGACAAAAGAAAACACCCTAATGGCAAGTATGCAACAAAAGTCAAAATGGATGGAATTAAATTCCACCAACATAACCTATTGTTCTCCATTGCTCTCTAAATGCCCCAGGAAAAAATTTCAATCTAAAATTCAGAAATATCTTGGGCAAAATATAATAAAACCGCACAAGTCTTCCATGCAAAAATCAATCCAAAACTTGCGGTATTTTTAAATAGCAGCGCCATTAAAAAGATAGCAGAACAATTTTCTTAGAAAAATAATGATAAGTTTCTCATATTTTTTGTTGAATCCCAGTAGTTATCACCGAAGAGCTCTATTCCTTCTTCATAACCTGCAAGATATAGCAAATAAGAAAATTTATGATAAATATTGAAGATTGTGAAAAATACATTACAATAGAATAAAGTAAGAAATATGAAGACATACACTAACTAATTCCCATGTAATACATTTGTCAATTGCTTCTCCAATGGTTGAAGCATAGCGATGAGGTCTCATCAATTTCTCATTTTCCTTCACAGCCCTTTTAATGTACACCTCACAAAGTTTTGGCTCACCCCCATCTCATCATCAATCAAAGCAACAAGAATACCATTTGCTGTGATAGACTTTGGCATTCCATGACAAAATACCATTACTGGAGTCCCACTCTTCACAAACAAATACAAAGTCAATTTTAATATGATTACATATTCTTCATGTTGTTTATGTTGCTAGGAATTTTATTCAAGTCATATGAAAGCATATAACTAAAAGTGCATTACCCATACTTGGATAGCAGTGGAATTGAATAGACTACTCAATTTCCCAAACTTTTCACCAACCAAAATGTATAATTATAAAATATTGTTAATCCCAAAAGTAAACAAATATGAAAAAACATGATCAAATAGACTAGGTACCTGAGATAAGACTAATAGTTGCAACAATATCACAAGTACATGTTTGCTTTCAATAGATGGAGAATCATTTTTCGCACAAGAATGTGGTACTTGTTGATTTTCAAGTGAGCAAGCATCTCCCAATCCACTAAAAGTTTATTTATGTGAGCTTGATGCATCAAGTAACTGCAATATCATTCATATTAATATACTAGAAAAAATTAATACATCAAACTAATAATGAGATCTAATGTGTGGGGTTAACGTAGCTATAGGAAATCGTGCCAACACAAGTTCTAGCTTTCGATTTAAATGGATCGAGTTCTCTTTCTCTAATTGTAGTTGCTCTTTCTCATGAAGGAATTCTTTTTTAACTTGTTGCATTTCCTCATATTCCTCAGACTTCTTGTCTTTAAACTTTTGAAGGTCATCTTTTTCTTGTTGGAACAATTCTTTTTGAGCATTTATTTTGGCTTTAGAATTGTGTAATTGAGTTGGAGTGACACCCCTTCCTTTGCATCTAACACGGTTGTGCCTGTCTTTTTCCCAAAGCATTTGTAAAAAGTTGTTCCTTAAATTCCCTTGTTCATTCAGATTCAGGTTTTTTATCCAATTCTCAAAGAAATTGTGCCTACGGAATGTGATAAATAATTTTAACAAGAACTTCATAATTGAAAGTAATATTAAATCAATCATGGCTCTTCTGTCCTTGAATACAAAAGGCTTCAAATTGACTAGTTGAAACTGACATTTTTTTTGCTACTCAATTTTTAATATTGGTGTTAATTAAATAAGCACTTTGCATGATAAAATATACAAGAAATAAAACTGTATTTGCTAAAGATATACTTAAATCTGCTCCTAAGTAAGGAAAAGATGCAAGAGGATTTTTGCACAAAACATTATACTGAAAACAACATTTTTAAGAAAGCTTAGAAGCAAACATAACTTTGAACTTACATGTAAATTAGTTGTGTCCTCAACATCCTTGATGCCTTGTCCACGAGATCGAGATGCCATCCAAATATCAAGTCTACTAAGCTCTTTTCCTTCTCATAACAACTGAAATATATTCAAAATCAGGTAACTAGTCACATATACACAAATACTTTATTAAGTCACAAAGTAAAATGACAAATATATAATTGGTCTCACATCTTGTTCTAACATAGAAAAAGAAGTTCTCCCACATCTAGGAGAAAATTGTCTATTTGTAACATTATTTGCATTTTGCTTCGCAATTTTCTACAATTAAAAGTAATAGCTTAAGTTAGATTAGATAAATAAATATTTAGTTATAAAAACATAATGATAAAAAAAGTAAAAACCTGCACTTTAGGATCACTCCAATACTATTTCAAAAATAACCATTGGCCATATTGTATTCTTTCATCAAGTGGAGATAGCAAGAGATGCTTTAGATCATTTTTGTATGGCTCGAACTATTTCATTTTGATCTCACTTTTCTAGTTCTTTCAAATACTATTGAGAGTTAATAATACTACATATTTCGCTTCAGGAGGGAGTGTAGTATTTTGCTGAAGCATGATTTCACATCATACAATATAAAAAATATGGATAGTTACAGGAAAGGAGACTATATATAAAAATACATAGTACAATGAGACAAAAAAGTGGAATTAGATCTTCTAACCTTCACCTCTTCCCATGCCATATCTTTCAAATATTGTGGGACTTTTGGAGACATAGTGTAGATTAAGGGGAATTTGACTCCGGTGTGAGCTAGACATCCTAATGCAGTGCTTAACCTTTCACAATTGTTTCCAACTACACGCCCATCCTTGTTCAATGTTACTTCAAGTTTTTTTCTTGAATTCCACTCCTTTGGAAAATGTGCCGAGCCTCTTCCCTGTGATTTAACTAATTTACTTGCATTTAATGCTATCAAAAACCAAAAGAAGAATGTGAACTAATATGATTAATATAGTACTTTGTTATTTGGTGCATAAAAGACAAACCTATACCTTCATCTGATGTCCCTAGTATTCTCGATTTAGAAATTATCTGTTCCTTTGAGCTATTGAGTTTCTTGTTTATTTGTCCAACTTCACCACTGTCAAGCCCGACTTATCTTTTTCTTCCTTTAGACATTTCTGTACTAAATTAGAGACATGTTAGTAATATAATTAGAAAATGGCTAAACTTGCACCAAACATAAAAAAATATACCATAGCTCTCTCATGCACATAACAAATTTGTGTAACAATCAATTAAACAATGAGAACAAATAATTCATCACATAATTTCATAAGACTTCATTAAAATTCAAAATGTATAGAACTTGTTAAACAAGAACATTGAAGTTGTACTAAATGATGAGAACAAATCAATCAGAACATAATATCAGAAAAATCTTATATATCAACATCATCATCAATTTCAATGCCATCTTCTACTTCAATGTTTCCTGGGACTGCATTCGTATCATGAATAATAGCTCTCTCTACTTCTCTCGTCCAATGAACATCTTCATTTGGATGAGAAATATGATCATCTAAACGTATTTTGCTATGCAGTTCAACTTCAATTGTGGAGTAGACATCATAGTTATCTCTTTTCAATAATGTGACAACCACATTCCCCTTCAGATCCGTGGGATCAGGAATATACCAAACCTGTTGTTCCTGACTTGCTAAAACAAAAGGTTCATCAGTAGGTAGGTTCTTATCATACATCAAATGACTAAAATTCACAAGTGTATACTTGAACTCATCCTATTTCAAATATCTGTTAAAGCTCTATAGTAAGAGATATATCTTGAATGAGGATTCAAATCCTTTGCACTAGCAAAACTCAACGTATCTGCATTGACAAGAACTCCACTGCACTCAGTTTTCTTATTTGTATCACAACTTTTGATACTATAATGATATCCTCTAACCACACATGCTATATATCTTTTTGCACAATGAATGGGCCCATTAACAAGTGCAATTACATCTTTGGAAAAGTGTGGATTGGATGTCTCTCTCAAATTTTGAACCCATTTAAATAATAAATGTCGCATTTTAATTTGAGTGTATGAGCTAGTACTCCTTGATCAAAATTGAAACACACTTACTTAAGTTTGAACCACTCATGAAACGTTTGACTATGGATATGTTGGATTTCCATAGGAGTTGCCCGTGGTTTTTCTCTTCTGATGGTTGCTTCATGCATTCTAGGATATAACTCAAGAATAAATTAGGAAACTTTATGCATAGTCCAAAATGATAATATTGATATTTAAGAAAGTACTTACTCACAATATAGCACTATTACATCATTATTTGCAAGCACATAGTGGTGAATCTTAAATGGTGTATCTTGATGAAGGAAAAATGTTTTTCCACTGTACAATTTATGCCCAACATGATCATCTCCATCATAGTTGCGAGGTACTTGATTCTTTTTAGTTTCTACATTATTCAAGTACCTTGAACAAAAGTTCATGCATTCCTCCATCAAGTATCTTCTTGCAATTGATCCTTCTGGACGTGCACGATTACGAACGTACTTTTTCAAAGTGGATAGGTACCTAAATGGTCAAAAAATTGGTGTGAAAACCTAACTAATAGTTATGTTGTTATTTATTGTTACCATCATATGACTAGTTAACAAAAAAGTAAGCCTAACTTCTCAATTGGATACATCTATCGAAAATGAACAGGTCCAGCCATCAATGCCTCTTCAGCCAAGTGTATGGACAAGCGTTCCATTATATCAAAGAATGCTGGAGGAAAAATTTTCTCAAGGTGGCAAAGAGCGAGTGCGATACGATCTTGAGCTTTCTCCAAATCAAGCTTAGAGTTCACCTTAGAGCATATTATCTTGAAGAAATTGCTTAGTTCAATGTATACCTCAACAACATTTTTAGGTAGTGCTCTACGTACAACAATGGGAATTATTTTTTGCAAAAAGATGTGATTATCATGACTTTTGAGTCCCATATGGTTTGTTTGTTTAGCTGGACATGGCAAGATATATTAGATGTATAGCCGTTAGGAGGTTTTAAACCCTTTAGCACACTACAAAATATATTCTTTTCTTTTTGTCCATTGTGAATGATGTTGTAGGCAAATAAAAACCTCTTGAAGCTCGAGGAATTCGGTGCAAAGGCTTTCTAATTTTTAATGCTCTGAGATCATGCCTAGCATTAAAAGTATCATTCATTTTGTCCTTAGTGCCTAACAATGTAAAAATCACATTGTCACACACATTTTTCTCTATATGCATGACATCAAGATTATGTCTCACGAGATTGTCAGCCCAATATGGGAGCTCAAAGAGAATGCTTTGTTCTTCCAAATTTGTTCAACATCTTCATTGACTTTTCTCTTTCATGTTGGACATTTGCAACTTTCCTCTAGTTTATTCTTTTTTAGATCTTCTTTCTTGTACTCAGTAATGACGCCCTCCAATTGTTGTAGTAACTCTAATTCTGAAAGCGAATTCCGCTTGCTACCCAATTCTTTGCTACCACAATAGCGCAATTTATGACTATTACTCAAGTACTGACATAGTATCTCCTTACCACAATTCGGACAAGCATTTTTGCCTTTTGTGCTCTACCCTGATATGTTAGCATATCTCGGAAAGTCACTAATAGTCAGCAATAACGCTGCACGCATTTGAAACACCTGATCACATGAGGCATCATAAGTCTGTACTCCATTGTCCCACAACTCTTTTAAGTCTTCAATTAGCTGTTGTAGAAACACATCTATTTTATTTTTAGATCCTTTTGGGCCATCAATGATAGTAGATAAAATGAATGAAGGTTGCTTTATACACAACCAAGGAGGCAAATTTTAAGTCATGAGCACAACGGGTCAAATACTGTAACTAACATTCATTGCTCCAAATGGATTGAAACCATTAGTTGCCAAGACAAGTCTGACATTACGAATATCCCTAGAAAATGTTGGATTTCTCTCGTCAAAGTTTTTCCATGCTTGGCTATCGGCGTGGTGTCTAAGAATTTTATCATCTATTCATTCTTTTCCATGCCAACTCATAAGAGCTGCAGTCTTAGAAGACATAAACAATTTTTGCAATCTTGGCTTCAAAGGAAAGTATCTCATTCTCTTCGCTGCAATTTTTTTCACCTCATCCTTATGCTTAGACTTGCCACATATATCACATTTATCAAGCTTCTTATCTTCACCTCTGAATAACATACAATTATTGGGGCACACATCAATTATTTCGTGTGTGAAACCCAATTCAGTAGTTATTTTATTGGCTTCATAATGGGTAGAAGGAAAATTGACACCATCTAGGAATGACTCTCTCAACAGTTCAATAAGTAAGTTGAATGACTTGTTACTCCAACGACAAAATACCTTTAGTTGCAATAAATGGGCAATAATTTTGTTTGCGTTCTATATCCTGGGAATAACTTAGTCTTTGTATCTTGCAACAATTGAAAAAATTGCTTTGTTTCTAAGTTCGCCCCACTTAAATTTCTAGAAGCAAATTGTTGATCATTTGTAGTATTTGCATTTTCATCAGAAATTCCCATTGCAATCATGTACCATTCTGATCACATCATCTCTAGAATCTAATTCTTGAGTGAAGTTTGGTTCTTGGATCGAGTACAATAGAACATATCGTTCACCATGGCAGGTCCAATTCTTATATGTAGGATCAAACCCATCTCGAAGACAATGTAGCATCACATCTTCTCGTAACTTATACAATCAATTCAAACATTTAACACAAGGACAACATACTTTGGATCCAACTTACTTACCCAAGAATGCGAAATCCAAGAATTTATTAAGTCTATGAACATACTCATCTGATAGATGATCAGAAAAATCAATCCAACTTTTGTCTGTTTCAAATGTCATGGCTTTACAACTGTTACAATTTAGAAGTGTATTTTAATAACTTTTAATATGAAATTTTAACTCAATCACTAATAATGACAAAAAATGTTCATGCTCATATGCATTGAGATATTGTATAATCACAAGCAAGTACTGACATTGCAAACAAAGTGAATAAATTGAAAAGAACCACAAAAAAAAAAAAAATAATAATAATAATAATAAAATAGAACCATGGAAAAAGATCAATAAAAATAGCAGTATAGTTGCTTAATTCTTAAAGCAGAGCAAGATACAAACAAAACTACTGAAAATTATCAACTTAATAATGGTGCAAACAAAACTAATGAAAATTGTCAACTAAATAATGCCATATATCCAATAATTTAAAGGGATAATTTCAGGCCAAAACCTGAATAAACAATGTACTTTAAGAGCAAGGTTTTCTTGAAAAATCTTACACTCGAGTAAAAAATCTTGCGAGAACAAGGTGTTTTAGCGGTTAAATCTATAAAACCATAGAGAAAAAAAATGTAAAACTAGAGAGAAAAATATGTAAACCCAGGAAAGAACACTTACAGCCATAGATACTTATTCACCATTTGGAGTTGAAGGCTGAACACAGTATTAAATAGAAAAGTGGTTGAAAAATTTCTACTTAATTTCTACATTCATCATCGAAAACTTGAGGTCAAATAGGAGAATAGATGAAGAAATTGTTAAAAATTTGCAACTATAATATGTTATACAACTCAAATCTGCAAAATTCACTCTCAAATTTGTGAAACCCAGAATAAAAAGAAAATATAACTCAAAGTGAGAACACTTACCATTGTAAGAAGAACATCCATCGTCGAACTTTTGCAGCCAAGAAGTTGAAACAAAATAGATGAAAGAAATTAAAAACCCAAGTGGAGAAATGTGAAAGAAATTGAAAACCCAAACCCAAGTGGAGAAATATGAAAGAAATTGAAAACCTCAGTGGAGAAATGGCTGAGAAGAAGATTCTGGACTAAGTGTGTCCTTTTGTGAAAATAATACTAGAGCTACGTGTAAGCTAATTGTTTTTGGGAGGGAAAATGTTTTAGTTGGAGCCAAAAAATTAGACCACCATTAGGTACATATTTTTATTATGGTGAAGATTTTGTAAAAAAAAAAATAATAAAACTACACCATTTTGTTGATATATTATTACGGTCCAAAATGTGTAATAAATATGTATTGTTTTTTTTACAGTTTTTAGTATGTAATAAAAAAAAGGTAGTAAAAAAGCATTTTACTTGTAGTGGTTGACATATTGAGGCCATTTGTCCCAATCCTGTAAATGTTGTCGAGGAATAACCCATTTCCTCTAGTCGCGGTGAAGCCATTGCATTCACTCAATTGGGCGTCTTCGAGGATGCACTGATTGCATCTCATCTAAAGACTTGACCCTATTCAGAGTTAAACTCTTACTATACTAGCAATAATCAGTACCTTTCAGGCATACCAGGGGATAGACACCATATATAGAGTATCAGTCTAAGTTTAGGTACAACCTGACATACTCGGCAGCTTGTTTGTACCACATTGAATCTACTTTGTGGGATCTCTGCTTGATAGGTTGGGTTGCCACTGTAAGTATATCCCTAATGGGTTTTCAGTCCAATCCCTAACTTGGATTTCAGAACTAAGGACGAATCAAGTCCTTTAGTTAAAGGGTCGGCCACATTGTCTTTGGTGCCAACAAAGTCAATCATGATCACCCTATTAGACACTAGCTCCCTTATAGACTTTAGTCTAACTTAGATGTGTCTTTTAGTCTTTTGATTAAACTTCGAACTCCTGATCTTTGCAATTGTGGTTTGGCTATCACAATGCACAGCGATCGCCGGAAAAGGCTTGCTACCCAAACAGTGCCTCTACCCAAGGTAAATACATACCTGTGCACCCATTGCTGCTGGAGTTCTTGGCTATCCAGCTTGCAATAGTATATCCTTCCGGTACATCGGGAGATCTCTCGTAATGCAAGGCTAGAGATACAGTGCCCTTAAGATACCGAAGTACCCTATCCAAAGCCTCCCAATGAATCCTATTTGGGCAACTTGTATACCTTGCTAGTTTTGAGACTGCAAAAGAAATATCTAATCTCGAGCCATTTGCAAGATATTGCAAGCATCTTATTATTTGAGAATACCTCAGTTGAGACACCAGTACACCACTTTCATTCTTATAGAGAGCTACCAAAGAATCATATGGTGTTTTTGCAATTTTACTTTGTTTAGAGCCAAATCTCTCAATTATCTTATCAACATAATGAGATTGAGATATGGCTATACCCTAAGTTGAACGAATCAACTTAAGTCCAAAAATCATATTAGAAACACCATGTCCTTCATTTCAAACTTATTTTTTAGGAAAGACCT
Source organism: Handroanthus guayacan (assembly GCA_014898755.1). Lineage (NCBI taxonomy): Eukaryota > Viridiplantae > Streptophyta > Magnoliopsida > Lamiales > Bignoniaceae > Handroanthus > Handroanthus guayacan. Next base: position 330,623 of record JACFYI010003418.1, on the reverse strand, counting down.
AGTCTCATTGATAATTGCGCTGTTAGAACCAATTAGCAGAATGTCATCTACATATAGGCAATAAAACGATACAATTATCACCTTTAACTTTGCAGTAGATGCACTTATTATTATTATTTACTGTGAAGCCAAATGATAAAATAGTTTTATCAAATTTTTCATGCTATTGTTTAGGCACTTGTTTCAAACCATAAAGTGATTTAACAAACTTACAAACTTTTTGCTTATTTTTAGAAGCTACGAATCCCTCACGCTAATCTGTATAGATTTCTTCCTCGAGATCACCATACAAAAAGGCTATTTTTATATCTAGCTGGTGAATCAGGAAATCATATACGGAGGCCAGTGCTATAAATATCTGGATTGTAGTCAAATGAGCTATTAAGGAATAAATGTAAAAGAAATCTATTTCCTCTTTTTGTCTAAACCTTTTGGCAACTAGCCTGGCTTTAAACTTATAGACAGTTTCGTTAAACTTAAGTTTCTTTTTGAAGATCCACTTACTTCTTATAGTAGTACATCCCGGAGGGAGATTGACTAATTTTCATGTCCTATTTGAGACAAAGGAATCTATCTCACTCTTAATAGCTTCCTTCCAATACTTTGCTTCGGGAGAAGCCATAGCATCTTTGAAGGTAACAGGATCACCCTCGATCTTGTAAGTAACAAAGTCACTTCCAAAGTCCTTGGTGACTCTAGCTCTTTTACTCAGTCTAGGTTCATCTAGCTCTTCAGGAACTAAACTAGTACTACCTAGACTAACACTTATATTTGTCATCTTTTCCACATGTTCAGGAATTGACGTAGACATAAGAGCTGAATCAAAAGAAACGTTTTGAGGTATCCCTATCTTCATGGAAAACACGTCCTCAAATAATGTAGCATCACGAAGTACTACTATAGTGTTCACATCTATGCCAGGGATTTATGATTTAATAACAAAAAATCTCACTGCATAAGACGTTTCCACATAACCTAGAAAGACTGCATCAACAGTCTTTGGACCTAGCTTTTTTCTCTTGTGTTTTGGAACTAGTACTTTTGCAAGACAGCCCCACACTCGAAAGTATTTTAAACTAGGTTGCCTACCTTTCTAGAATTCAAATAGAGTGCTTTCTTAGTGTTTCAGGGAGAACTCTATTTAGAATCTGGCAAGCCATATTCTGAGCTTCCTCCCATGTATTTGGGCAGTCCAGAATTCAAAAGCAAACTATTAATCATGTCTATGAAGGTCTTGTTCTTTCGTTTAGCTATCTCATTCGAAGCGGGAGAATACGGAGGAATTTTTTCATGAATTATGCCAAAATTCTGGCAATATTTATGAAAAGGGTTAGACCCATACTCTGTATCTCTATTTGACCTTAACTGCGTAAATTTTCTACCAGTTTATGTTTTGGCCTCATTTTTAAACGTGACAAACTTTTCTAATGCTTCGTCTTTATGTTTCAACAAATAAGCATAACAATACCTGCTGCTATTATCTATAAAAGTGACAAAGTATCTTTTATGATCTTTGGTTAAAATCCTATTGAAATCACATATGTCCTTGTGCACTAAGTCAAGTATTTCAGATTACCTTTCGACCGAATAGTATAGGTTTCTTACATGTTTAGCTTCAACACAAACTTGACATTTGTGTCCTCATTCAATATCATGTTTAGGAATTAAATTTAAGTTCATCATACGTTTAATAAAACCACAATTTAAATGCCTTAAATGACAATGCCAAATAGAAGAACATTCAATGACATTAACAACAGGAATCTTAGAAAAAATAGCTTTATTAGAACCAACAACATCATCAACTCTGAGTTTAAGCAAACCATCAGAAGATAGCCTTTACAAATAAAAGTTTTTTAATATAGGACTACAACTTTATTTGACTTAAAAGTAATTTCGTAACCCTTCCTAACTATTACAGAACCACTATAATATTTCTCCGAATCATTGCAGAGACAGTATGCACCCTGAAGGAAACTTCAGGTCCACGTGACATATCCCAAGCACTTTGGTAGCACTCGAGTTCCCCATCGCCATGGATTTTTCATTAACTGGCTACTAAGACACAAATAGCATTTTATCAGCAAACACGTGTACATTTGCACCAGTGTCTATCAACCAGTTGTAGGGTTCATAAACAGTAAATAGTCCAGGTTTCAAAGAAACATACCCATCAACTACTATTTCTGGAGCTCTAGCTTTGCTGTGTCCCCCACAATGATGTTGATAGTCGTTGGCCCATTGGACTCGACTTTAGCCTTGGCTTTTTTGGAGGGACACTCGTTAGCCTAATGGTCCATTTGTCCACAATTCCAGCAAGGCCTATTTGCCTTAGGTTTTTTATTCGCTTTGGCTTTTCCTTTATTGATGGTTTTAGAGTTTGAATTTAGTTGGTTCATTTTATTGGATTTTTTCTTTTCAGATATCATATTTGCTTTTGGCTAAAACTCAACCGGAACACCATGAATTTGGTTCTTGTGTTCCTCTTCTATACTTATGGCTATCATAAGATCGTCAAGAGTCAATTTTCCATTTTGATGCTTTAGCATCATGCCGAAGCTTTCCTACGATTTGGAAAATTTATCGACAATGGACATAACTATAAACTTCTTTGGAAGTTTCATTCAACATCAGCTAGGGAATGCTCTAAATTAATGAGTCCAAATGTGTCTATTCAGTTACAGACCTGCCCTCAACCATTCAATACTTAAGAAACTTGAAAACAAAATACTTTTCGAGCCCCTGTTCTTTAGTATTGTACTTCCGATCCAACTCATCCCACAATGATCTAGCCATATAGGAATCAGAACAGTATACATCGAAGAGTGTGTTTGACAAGATTGACAAAATCACTCCTCGAACAACTTGGTCCCTTACTTTCCATTTGGTTATTTTATTAGTTTTAGGATCAGTATCGATTGGTTCTGGCATAGCCAATTGAATCACCGAAAGAAGACCTTTGATCGTGAGCAGGATTTTCATACGCTATTGCCAGTGCTTGAAAAGCTAACCCGAAAATTATTTCGGTAACCCAAAAAGGTCAACTTTCGAAGACATCATGTCGCCACTTACAAATGATGATGAAAATGCCATTACAGAATAAAATGTGGATAAAACACACAATTTTATTTGTTCAAGTGTGGTGCAAAAACAAGGGATTGGCACAATATAGATTATCAAATTTAAACTAAACTGATAATCACAAAGAGCATAAGCGTGTGTTTAAATCATATAAACATATTCAAGGCAACATATATTAAAATAACAGTTAGTTTTCGAAAAAGTCAAGTTTCAAATCAACTAGGCAATAAATACATGAATAACATGCGATTAGAACAAGTGAAATAAGTACTGAAAATTAAGTCGAAACTTATCTCATAATTCTGTATAGTAACAGAATTGATCAGATTATCGAATCACGGAATGAATCTGTTTGTCTTGAAGAAATGCCTCGACTCAGCGATGCAACGGGTATAGCGCCACTTCTCCTAGGACAAGATGGTCCAGAACTTGATCGCTGCACTGCTTTCGTGTTTACCTCGATCAGCAGCTTAATCACCAAAAACCCAAAACCAACTAGAGATGCAAAGGGAGAATTTCAGAGAGAAAGTTGTGTAAGGTTGTGTGTTTTGTGTTTTTTGCCAAGGCAGAATGCATATAGAGGCTGGCTATAAGTGCAAGAATAATTAGCCATTAAGCATCTGATTCATTCAGCAATAACATCCATGTAATTGCTACTTAAGACTAGCAGTAATAGAAAGAAACGTACAACTATAGTAGTCAAATTGTGCAGCATAATAATTAGCATTTAGTTTGCATTTAATCCAGAATTTTGAATTTGAAAATTCAAAATTTCAATTGAATTTTGTCCAAAAAATATAAACTGAGATTGAGACAATTTGTCCTAACGTCCATTCCTGGGGCCGAAGCCGAAGTCGAGTCGGCCAAGCTGCGACGGTGCGCGTGTGGTCTATCCATATGAATCTCCTTAGTGAACACTTTTATCAAGCATCCACATTTATGTTCCCTAAATATTAGTCTACACTTCATTATAAAAACGATGTGAGACTAACCCTTAAACTCCTTCACAAGCCTTTATAAAACCCAGAAGGGTTTACACTTTGTCTCAACTCCTATGTGGGATAAAATCGCATACAAGACTAATGCATTTTTTCCTCTATTTTGACACATACACATTATCTTTGGATTCCCATCTTAATTGACATTCAACCAAAGACTATTTAACTCTCATAATCATGTAATTAGTCAAAAGGGGGGAAGATTCCTACATGGCAATTACACCATATATAAAACTTGAAGCTGTTTCTTTTTTTTTTTTTTTTTTGCCTGCTTTTGGTAATAAACTAAAATTTGTATAGAAGTAATTGTAAGAAATCCCACAGCAATGACATGTGGAGACATTATAATTTTATTTCCTTTTCCTTTTTCCGAAGATAGCATAATGAGAAACTATTAAAATATAGTGAGTTATTCTCAAGAACATCATGCAGACTTCCTAAACACCATAAAAAATTATAAATGTGAGTCACAATACAAAAGATGTTATTTGTGGTATATATTAAGTGCAATGACTTCTTTTACTGGTTGATTTTGAACATATTTATTAAATGTTTTAATATATTCTCTTTTTCTAAGATAAATAAAACAATGTCAATCACTTTAATTTTGTCACTGAATAGTAATGTTATTTAAGATAATTTTTTTAATCAAAATATGACAAAATAATGACAACAAATTAGTGCTTTTTTAAATAACACTTGTGTGGTGATAATTTAGTAACAACAAAAATTATAACTAAAAACAAAGTTTTATATTCACTAAGTTACCACTATATGTTAGTAATTAATTATCTATATTTTGCACGAATTTTGTCACTATTAAATTTGTCAAGACCATTATTGTAACCAATAAAAAAACAAATTTGTCACATATTATAATTTCATGATGTCACTTCAAATATTGTCACTAATTTATTTATTCATTTATTAATGAAAATAGATGTAACCATTAAAAATAGAGATAAAAGACATTGAGAGCAGGGTAGTTTTCAATCATATTGCAAATACTTTTCTCATGTGTGTTTTTTTTTTAATTGAAATTTTTCTTTTTACATGAAGAAATTAATTGAGAATTTTTACCTCAATAAATTTGAATTCCGAAAGAAGCAGCTATGTAAGTTAATTGGTTGGAGTTGAGAATAAAAAAAAAAAATAAAATTTTCAAGTATTTTTCCTTGCTGCAAATGTTCAATGGCCTTCAATCGCCTTAGAAAGCAAGAGATGGGATCTCCTATTCCAAATATTGTTTCATCTTCTATTCCATGCCTTTAAATATATGCCATGCGTATTAAATATTTTCTTATAAAAATATTTAGTAGTAAATGCAATATACATGGCATATATTTAAAGGTATGAAATAAGAGATAAAACATCATTTGGAATAGAGGATCCCATCTCCGAATGAGGTGTCTTTGGGCCAAAGCAAGTATTTCATTTAATGGGCTTGATCATGCAGACTTCTTAACTATTTATAAACTAAACTCCACTTTTAATAACAATCCTTAAATCGCTTGTGTGGGGATGGCGAAAGAAAAAAGATAGGAAAAAAAATTCGGGATCCAAATTCGAGAAACTTTTTTGCAAAGATAGGAAGATAAAAACTTTCTTCTTACTAATTCATGAATAGGAATGAGAATCATATTCCCAACCCACAGGTCCTCTTTCTCGTCAAATAACTAAAATGACCTTAATGTATATAATATTTTTGACATTTTTTTTTGTAATTTCTCTTACAAATACACCAATTAAAAATATATAACTTAAGCCTAATCTAACTTTAAATTCCTAACTTTTCGTCTCCTTTTTCTCACCGACAACTTGGACCTTGAACTTTATTTATATTTTCTAAAATTTTTTAATTTAATTTTATTATTCCAAGGATCCCATGGGTCTTCGTATTGATTGGAAGAATGGAGATCAGGCTCAAAAACCCTCCATGATGGAACAAAAACAGGGGTATGTTCCTGAACGGAGACTAAGGAACAACTCTTGCCCCATCCCTAACCTACAAAGATGCTAGCCACTCCTGTAGTTGTGTGTGTGGAAATGCATAAATTATGCCCAATGGGTAAATTGTGCCAACTATCCCTGTGATTTCCATATTTGGCATATACCCCTCCTATGAATAATCAAATGGTTGATTTTATACCCTTGCATTTTCAAAAATTTTTCCACTCACCCCAACCCCCTGTAATTTTAATTTCAACCTATTTTTCATTTGTGTGGAAGAAAATGCCCCAGATAAAAATTGAATTAGACACCCCTATGAGTGATCCCATTTTTTACTTTTTCTCTCTCTGTGTTTGAACAAAATCATGATTGAAAACCATAAGAATTTGGATTTCATCACAGAACCTCGATTGAAACTATTTCTTCATTGTAGGAATCGTTACTAACTTGATAATATTGGTTTTGGAGAGTGAAAAGTCATTTTAGAAAACAAAGATAGAGTTGGTTTGAGATGCAAAATATTTGCAAAGTGAAGAAGAAGAATAATCTCTGCTTTGTTACGCGTAAGAGAAGGATTAAGAGCTTTTGTGTGAAGAAGAGGAAGATATAGAAGGTAATTTGAAATGTCGAATGCATTTTTTATGGACTTCACTCAACAAAAGAAGATGAAGATTGTAACGCATCGGGGTCCTAGTGCACTTCTGCTATAGTTTTTGGGACATTACTCATATATATGAATAATAAAGCTAATCCTTAAAATTGACATGAACACAATTATCCAACATACTCGGAATTTAACTTAACTTGAATTTATACATCAATCGTCACGCAAACCATAAACAGAAAATTTCACCTTGCATTCAACACTTAATTTTTCACCATATAATGATTACATGTCATAAACTTTTCAAGTTACATCATAGGAACTAAAATTTTCATACTAAGCATGCCAAAAATCCATACAACTTCATCCAAGCTAAATACATCCATATGTTTGTAATTCCAGAGAAACCAAAATGCTAACAAAATGCCTTCCAACCTCAACTGATTCACAAAGCTAATGACCTACAAAATATTAATGAAATCATGAGTCCACTGACCCAGTAAAAATCCTGACCATGATGGAAGGAGATATGTCGTTCAATATGATCAAAACTCAAGATGTCAACATGATTTAAATGATTAACAAGGATAATTGACATCATGAAATTTAAAACAATCACAAAACCTTGATTCTAAGACTAACTACACTCGATAAGGTTTCAAACGGTGTATTTTATGGGTCTTTTGGATGTGAGTAGGTCGAGTTTCAAATTTTTGAAGTGGAAGGTATGATAGAGGCTTCCCCTGTTCCTGATTGAAATAGCAAGTTATGTTCAAATGGATTTATTGACCATTTCCCTCATTTTTTTCCTATGATTTTTTATTCTAACATCATTTAAACTCGATGAGGTTTCTAACGGTATCTTATATGAAATTTTTGGAGCATTATAAATATGGTTTTCAAATTTTTGAAGTGAGGTGTGTGCACTGGCAGTGGTTACCCGAGAACAAAATCATGATTTGCAAAACTTCTCTCACTTTATAAAATCATCTAGTTACCAATTCTAAGTGTAATGATCTAATAAATTTTCTATAACCTTTAAGCTCATCCTCATGGTCCTTCATAGAAAAGCTAAGTCAAGCTCAGTCAATAATCACATAAGAGTTCATCATATAGATCAAATTAAGCAAAAGATTATAAGCAAACAAAGATTATATCATCGAGCTCATAATCAATGGAGTTTTCGAAAAAAAAAAAATCATGAATCATGGGATGACAACACAAGGTAGGGATTATCATGATCTTTACCTTTATTGCTATCCAAGTTCTCAAGAGTTCCAAAAATTTCCTTCAAGCTTTATGTAGCTCCCAACAATCAAAGGAAGAACTACTTAGAACTCACTTAAACATAATTAATATCTACTCAAAACTCAACTCAAACTTATTAAACTTAGTGATCAAACCAAGAGGAGAGGTCCCTTATCAATTCCCTTTAATTTGTTTGATGAAAATATAGATGAAAGTTGGATGAAAATTTGTTCTCTCCCACTCCCTCAACTCTCGGCCAAGTGAAGAAAAGGAAGATAAAGTATAATTTTTTTCTTCTCTCACTCTTTGTGTATATACATACATGAGGGGTATATGGCAATAGTGAGTACATGGCATTTAAAGTTGGAAATGATGGTGTAGGGTGACTAAGTGCGGTCAGTTGGACAGTGTTGGAGATTTTTTCTTCATTCTTTCCACCACATACTCTTATCTTTTTTAATTTTATCTTTAGCTAGTGGAGGTGTGTGTGTGTGTGGCCGAGTTGGGGCTGCTTTTCTTCTCTCTCTTCTTGTTTTTTTTTTTAATTACAGAATTGGACTTTTAAAATTAGATAAAGTCTTTGGACTTCAATTCTTAGGTCAATTATGCACTTATTTGGGCTTGAAATATTATCTTTGGGTCACATTTGATGAAAATAAAATTTTCAATTGCTAAACCGAAATAATTTTCCAGTTTTAGAGTTTTTTGGACAATAGCAATTAAAATTATTTAAAGCGGTGCTAGGTTTTAAAATTTTGAAACTTAGGGGTTGAAATGCAATTACAAAAATCTTTTGGGTGTGAAATATTATTTTTGAAGTTATTAAGAAGCTTTTGATAAATTTTGGATCAAAAAAATTTTTGAAACGAATTTTTCTTTACCGAGAAATTTAGTCGTAAAGAAAATCGAAAAAATTTCTGAAAGGCAATTAATTCTCATATGAAAAGAAAATTATTTAATTAAGATTAAAAAAATTTTTGAGTCGTCACATTCTCCTCCCCCTAAAAGAATCTGGTCCACAAATTCATACTTTTACTCAAATCGGTACGAATATCTTTCTCGCATCTCATCTTCGCGTTCCCAAGTCATTTCCTCTATTTTTTGATTTCGTCACAAAACTTTGACTTGGGGTATCTGTTGATTTCTAAGTTGTCGGATCCGGCTTTAATTTGCAGACATCCTGTCGTACCTTATTGGTGTTGGTTCTGTATTTTAGAACCAATATATTTATTTATTTATTTTTTCCCTTTCTTAGGGCAATTCTTACTGCCATGTTGAAAGTTTTCGTATATAAGGCACTTCCCTTGCTTTTTCCAATACTGATTTTCTGAATTATTGGTGCCACCACAAAATTCGCATTTAGGCTTTTCAACAGTCTTTTCCTTTGTCCATATTGGGAGCTGAAGTCCCAATCTTCTATTTCTTACCAGAAATTTTTTTTTTATTCTTATCTTGGTTAGATCTGCCTGACCATTTTTCCTTTCTTTTCTCCTCAATCTTCTAGAGTTCCTAAAACTCCCTTTCTAAGTCGAAGGCCATCTCTACAGCCTCTT
>JACFYI010003418.1:280300-308121 GCA_014898755.1 Handroanthus guayacan | reverse complement strand
CGTATATGTTGATAACATGAATGTGTTAGAAAATCTGAGATACTGTTTTGATATACTGTTTCATTTATTTTCGTATCGTTGTTCTGACACATTCATGATCCGATCCCTATTTCGATTTATCATCTTTCTGCTCTCCTTGTTCTTGCTTCTATCTTATACCATAAATACTCGCTAGGTCAGTGAACTCATGATTTCATGATACATGTGTGTAGGTGTGTAGCCAGATCATGTTAACCATGATGAACCTCATGATGTTTCATTTTGGGATTTTGTAAATATGGTTGTACTGTGTAAGTTAAACTTTGTAGTATGATGAGTTGTATTTTGGGATGGTACTATGTTAGTTTGTTGGAAAAAAAAATATGGGATGTAAATTATAAAACAATTGAAGTACTTAGTTTTGAATGCATCTGAGTTTCCGTTTATGGTTTTTGATTAGTTGTAATGTTAGATATTAAGTTATGAATATATTGTTGGATTTTCTGTTTATGAATTTCAGTTAGCTTGTCCGCGAGTAGCATTCCGGGATCAATATTTGCATGTATGTCCGATCGTAGGGGATCCCGGGGCGTTACAAGAGGTCTACTATAGGACAATCTTAAAAAATATAAGAGATAAGGCAAAGATAAAGGCGGAGTAACCATAAAGTTAGATGTACTAAGATTCTTGATTTTTTTTTCCTTTTCGAAGTGGAAAAGTCCTTGTCTAGAACTTCTATTTTGATGATTGTTCATAAGGTGTTAATATTTTGGATTTCAGTGAATGAATGATTGAAAACATTAACACAATTGAATATGTTGTTTTGGATAATTATTGAATCATTTTGTGGTTTAGTTTGAAATGGCATTTTGTAATATTTTTATGCTGATTCAGGGCTAGTTTTGTGCTAATTTAGATGCAATTTTTTTTCTAGTGTAATGGCTTATACAGGAGCTGTTTTTGGTGCTGTTTTTGCACGTTTTGTGGCAACTTTTTTGTGTTGGATTAGGGACATTTTTTGTGCTATTATTTTATTATCTCATTAGCTAATTTTTGTGTTGTTTTTTGTCCTGATTCACTATTGTATGTGATGATTTAGGGGCAATTTTTTTGGATGTAATGGCTGGTACATGGACTTTTTTTGTGTTGTTTTTGTTTAGTTCGATTGCAAGTTTTTTGTGCTGAGTTAGAGATATTATTTCGTGCTATTTTTGAATTATTTTTTGAGTTGGCTTTCCACTTATTTGGCATTGTTTATTGGTAGTTTTTTAGCTGTATTGGACCTAATGTTTGAGCTAATTTGGTTATGATCTTTTGTGTGATTTTTGGTGTGCTTAGTGAGTAATTATTTGCTACTTCTTGACCTTTTTTTTAACATGTTCAATAGCCTTTATCTTGTCACGTTTTGAGATCTTGTTGTACATGATTTAACAACCTTTAGGATTGATAATGACCAAAGTGCAAGTACGTTTCATGCCGGAAAATAATTTAACAAGAAGTACATTTTCATGACACAAAAATCATATTTTCAATTTTCAAACTTATAGTAACATAATATATCAACCATTAACATTACAAAACATTGGAAAATAATATTAATTGCCAAAAATTACAATTCCATGGCAAAAATATAATTTATCAACCATTAACATTACAAAACATAATTGATTAACTACAAAACATTACAAGGAGTTATTGTTCAGAGGGTTTTCAGCCAATAAAAATAGTAGAAAGGTGTACTATGTAATTAGAATACAACGCTAATGGCAGTCTTAAAGTCAGAACCAACCATAAATTTTCAAAAACAAGAAAATAACCATCATCCCTAATGCACAAGCTAAGACCCATGCCATGTGAACACTATTTCTTGGGTTCCTAGCGATAGTGGTGATACCAGAAATAGAAGAAATAACTTCATCACATTCTTCGTTTTCTTCACAATCACCAATAAAACCATAATCATTTATTCATGTGGTGTTCAAGTGGTTATCTCAGGATAATACCAACCAAAGTGCTTACATTTTTGGATTGGGAAACAATAATAAAGCTTCCCCTTTGATGGTTTTCGAAAGTGTTTCACTATCTTATAGCTGACAATCGCAAGCACAATTAGAAAGAGATGAGTACCTTAAGTAAATGCTTAGGAAAATAGTAGTCTTCTTCATTCTATTTCAGCTGCAAAAAGACATTGTAGTCGCGGCTAGAAGGAGATATGGAAGGGAACTCTAGAAAATCAATTAAAGTTTGATAGTAGAGAAGTGAAAAAAGTTTGGTCATATTTTTGTAATTAAAAAGGATAGAAATAAGATTGCAATAGCAAAATCATAATGATATTCGCAGCCACAGTTCGTGGGCAGCATGTCTCGATTTTAGGTGCCGATTGCAAATTTTTTGAAAACATGAGGGTATAATAAGCCATTTAATTATCACAACAAAGCATATGCCAATTGAAAAAAAATCATAGGGGTAGTTGGCGCAATTTTTCCCAAGCCCAATTTTAATACTATTGCAAAAGGCCCATGAACTTTCCTCATCAAATGAATCATTCTGAAACTTTAGAAATGGAATTGGCACACAGCTATTTTGATGAAAATGTAACACCACAAAAATGTGTATTCAACTTGCACGTAATATTTTAGACATTTGGCCGTCATAATTTGAATGAAGTGACACCGCCTTCTCTTTTTTATAGAACAAGCGCAGATTTGAACCCCACCGATAGCATGCAGATTTTTGTCTACTGTATAATAATATTTGTCTATTATGATAGTTTATAGAAATTATCTTATATTTAGGCCATGTATTTGATATTTGAAATATATTTATGTAATGATTGAATGCAATTGCTTGTCTCTAAAAAAAACATTTTGGACATTTTTTTTTTTTTTAAGTTTTAATGCCTTCATATTGTTGTAACCAATCCACTAAGCAGTTCAAATAGGGTGATTAAGGAAAAAAGAAAGAAATACTTGAGAGACAACTTAAAATTATAAACGTTCTCGAGAAAATTAATGCCCAATTTCTTTATATACGAGAGAAGGATGTCGATTAATTTAGAAAATAGGAATGGCGTTTAATGAAAATTACTTTAGTTTTGACTTGGTTTTCAATTTCTAGAATTTTGAATTTTTTTATTAAAATAAAACATTCTTATTGGTGCCTAATGTTCATCTTTATCTAACAATATTTGAGATTTGTTCACATAAGTAACAATTCTAATTTAATCATGGAAAAATAACTACTTTCTCTTGTATGAGATTGTATTGTAATCTTCTATCTTTTGTGTTTCCACAAAATTATGTTGATCATTTACGTTGTAGTCTTCATCTTACAGATAAAGAAGACTAAGTATTAATATTCCTAAAGTTATGTGGAAAGAAGTCCGAGATTGGGCTCATGTAAGTCTTATTCGGAAAATTATTTCAACCGAATCATATCCTGAATCTTTCTCCTTTATTCTAACATGATGGGGCTCATTTACAAAGTATGTGAACTTGAGCTCAAGTTATCGAGCCTATAACATTGTGCACAAGCTCAAGCTCAAGCTCAAACTCAAGTTTGTTTAGGAATCTCAAGCTCGAGCTTGAGCACCTCAAACTCATTAATAATATTTGAGCTCAAGCTCCTCGAGCTTAGGTTCAGCTCGCACCATATTTTTTAATTTAAAATTTTAACTTTTGGTAAAATTTAATTTATTATAGTTAAAATTAATAATAATGTAATTTTTTTTAAAAAAAATTACATTAAAAATAACTTCACTAAGTTTCTATATTTACAAAATTTAATTTAGGCCAAAAATTAGTTATTGAGTTTTTAGAGTAAAAATTTAATGAAGTATGTTTTTTTGGATTGATTAATTTATAGATTATAGATGGATACTTCGCGCATGCATAAAAGTTTATTGTATAGTAATTATCCTAAAAATATTAAGAAATCATAAAAAAAATATCATATGGTTTTGACTACGTAAGACATTAATAATTTAATACTAACATTATTGACGATAAAATTACATTTAATTATATAAGGGAAAATTTTTAGTTAGGTTTAACAAACAAAATAATTTAATTTAATTTAACAAGATCATTACTATATATAATATTTCGAGTATATTAATTCATTGTTAAGGAGCACCGAAATAAAAATTAAGTATTTTTTAACAAGTTTCACATTCATTACATACCAAATAACAACATTTTTCGTGACATTATATTATTTAATACTAATTAGTATTTCTTTTTAGTTATTATGAAAGAACTTTTTGGTTTCTAAATTGTATATTTATGTTTAAAGTATAAAATTTGTCTATAGACTATACTTTGTGTAACTTGGACAACTTATATATATGAGTTTAGAATTTCAAGGTTTATTATATATAGTTAATTCTTCATAGTTTATAGCTCCATTGAAACTTGAGTAATTTGTATCTAGTCAATTAATATTTTAGAAACATAATTCGATGATTTTTTGGGACTTTTTACACTTTGCACCGTTGGAAAAAAATCAATTTTTGTACTTTACCCCTCACAATTTGTATAATGCAATCATATCCCAAAAAACCATATTAATTTTAACATTTTCCCTCAAAAGTCAATTTTAGGTTCATTTTTTCTCTAGAACTTAATCATTTGTATTGCACATGACATTTTTTAGGGTGTTTTCGTCATTTTCTTTTAGGAGAATCATTGTCATGGTTTTGCATCGGTCTATGATGTTCTATTATTAGTCTAATATAACAGTTGACATCTATCTAGATTTCTCTTTTTCAAGTGTAATTTCAAGTGAATGTAGAAGATGAATTATAATGTTATGATAAAAATGACAGAAACATCCTTACAAATTTAGCGTACAACGCACCTAATTGAATTCTAGCGAGCAATTGAGTGGAAAGTTGACTATGGAGGAGAGTGCTACACATAAGTGGTGTTTACAACTGATCATAAAAATATTATGTGATTATGAACTACTAAAAGCTATTTCTGAGTGTTTGAAAACTCTGTTTTTACTGTAAGTTCTCTAAAAATAATCAATAATAATCTATATAGCTGCTTATGAGGTTTTGAAAACTATTCTAAATAAAAATAAGTGATTATAGTTCCAAACACTACGACTTCTTTGTTGACTTACAGCAAATTATTTGATTGTTTTCAAACACCAAGTAATTTTGATTGTAATCCGATTTTTTCAACTTTCAGCAAAGTAGGTAATTATACTTTTACATAATCATTTGCAAATACCACCGCAATCTGGTTTCTCGAAATATTACGTGCTATTATTTTCTACAAATTATAGTTATAAAGTAACTTGTTAATTACTTTTTATTATTTAATAATTAACATATGATTGAAAACTAAATAAATGAATTATATTAAGATTATTTTTCAATATGTACTGTGTAATTTTTAAATTTTATCGGTATACATTATCAAATATCTATGTATTTTATTGTCTTTATAAATAAATATATGCATATAGGGAAAATTGCACTTTTGATACCAACATTTTCACTTTTAACACTTGTAGGCCAAAATCTTTGATTTTTTAACACTTATCGAACATCGTAACATTTTTCGTCCAAATGTTAACGAAAATTGCACGTGATTCTCACGTAGGCATCAACCAAATTCGAATATATGGCAATTGCTGGTGTTTGAAACACACACTTCTCTAGGTAAGAATCGGCAAAGAACAACTAAATTTTTTCCCCTACAAAATCACAATTAGAAGCCCTAATTTGCATACATCTTCAAATGTGAAAACAAATTCATCACTTATTCTTGACTCTCTTTGCCTCTTTGAAAATGGCATCACCACAAAAACCCTTAATGCGTAGAGAAGATGCGAAAAGATTCAAGTTTTGGACAAGAAACCCTCTTATGAACGGTTTTCGCAACCTGTGTTATGGTAAGTAAAGTTTCCCTGTGAGTTTAATCATGGATTCTTTGTCCACTATTTGAATAGACCACACCATCCATAAATGCTCTACATTGTGGTCTCTAATCTTGATATCTTTTCATTCTTTATTTTATTTTTTGTTCTGTGGTCCCTTCAAGATTTCCTTGTTGTTTAGTTTTGTTGTTTTTTTATTACTTTTTATTTATTTAATTATTTTTTTGTTTATTTATTTATTTATTTATTATTATTATTATTATTGTTCTTTTGTATTACAAGTAAAAAGCTCGAGTTCATTACACTCAGGTTTCATCATGAGGGAGAACTAATTTTTAATCCAAATGCACTGTGTGTTGGAGAACAAGTAAATGTATATGATTAAGTAAAAATTTGTAAGTTGAGTATTAAATGTCGAGTGAAAATGGTTGAAGAATTGGGGGTGAAAAGAAGTTTTATAGGATTAATAGGAAGAAGTTTAGGGAAATTGTGTATGAAATTGTGTATGAAATTGATGTGTATCTACTTATAAAGGACTATATGAGTAATGGGTGAAAAGGTGTGTTATACTTGGATAGATTATCTGACCCTAACTTTCATAGGCACTTTGACACAATACAAGAGTCTACCAACAAGGAAAATATAAGACAACAAAATGAGACTACTGTAGATGATGCAGTAGAGGAAATTGTAATCGACTCTTGTAAATTCAGCCTAGTTTGGAGCCCATTGAAGAGAAGCAAAATTTGGTTCCTGAGATTGAGTTGAATGAGCCAATTTGGAGCCCAGTGTGGATCCTATGAATGAGCCCAATTTGGAGCCCAGTGTGGAACCTACGAATGAGCCCACTTTGAAGCCAACTTTAGAGCCTATGGTGGATGTTGATGAGCCAGCTCTAGAGCCAACTTTAGAGCCTTTGGTAGAACCAATTTCAGAACCTGTGAACGAGCCTACTACTAAGCCAAATGTTGTGGTTGATGAGGGCATGGATATTGATGATTTGGATGAAATTTACCAACTTGTGGACAACCATGTAGAGAAATATGAGGCTAGTCTTCAACAAAACAACCAAGATGATGATACTCTTGCTGATGAGTAGGAAGTGGACTTAGATGCGAAATATGATAGTGATTATGAGATAGAAGAAGATGAAGATGAAGAAAATGCAATAGCACAGACTCAAGATAAGCAGCAACTAGAAGATTATGAGAATAGTGAATTTGATGATTCCAGTAATGAGGACTTTGAAGCTTCCTCTGATGATTTAAACAAAAGTGATGATGACTTTGATAGTGCAGCTGGATCTAATGATGAACGTTGTGAATCATTCCCAACTTACATCCCAGAGACAAGTTTGATCCAAACTTTGAGATTGGATAGATATTTAGCAATAAGAAGGGGTCTAGGGAAGCTATCCATTCCTTAGCAGTTAAGACTAAGAAATATCTGAAGATTGTGAAGAATGACCAAAGGAGAGTATATGTAAGATGTATGGGTGAACGCTTTGAATGGAGAGTGCATTACTTGAAGCTGGGATGTGAAAGAACATTCCAAATAACATAATATAATCCAGAGCACAAGTGTGGAAAAACTTTCATTCTCAAGAATGTGAACTCAAAGTGGCTCTCTCTTAAATATGAAGACATCTTCAGGATAGATCCTAGTAGAGCACTTAATTGTTTTAGACATGACATCATCAATGACAAAAGGTGTAATATATTCGAGCACCAAGCATATAGAGCCAAGAGAAGGGCCTTGAATGCTATTCAAGGTAAGGCTGAGGTTCAGTATGACCTTTTATGGGACTATGCAGAAGAGTAACCTAGGATCCATTGTCATAATGGAAGGGATAAATGCAGCAAAGAGTACTGAAAAGAGATATAGCAAAATATACATTTGCTTTGATGTTTTTAAGAAAGATTTCAAGTTAAGTTGCTGGCCATTCATAAGGGTTGATAGATGTCATTTGGAGGGCCCCTATGGTGGTGTCCTTCTTACAGTTGTATTTTTAGATCCGAACAATAACTTTTTTCCCCTAGCCTATGCATTTACGTTAGGTGAAACAAAAGAAGCTTAGGAATGGTCTTCGCAGTTGTTGAAGGAATACGTAAACATAATAAGGGATGGTACTATGTCCTTTTTTATTGCAAACAAAAAGGTCTGATCCCTACATTTAAGAAGGTCTTTCCAAGGGTTGAAAATAGATTTTGTGTGAGGCATCTTAATGGAAACTTTGAGTTGGCTAGTTTTAGAGGATTGGCATACAAGAAGGCTCTTTGGAGTGCTGCAAGGGTCACTACAATGAAAGAATTCAATTTCAGAATGCAAGAGATGGAAAGTTTAAGTGAGAAAGTTTTAGATTGGTTGAAAGATAAGCCTCCAAGCCACTGGAGTAGGTCACACTTTAGCACTTTCTCAAAGTGTGACATGCTTTTGAACAACATTTGTGAGAGTTTTAATAGTTATATTCTTGAAGCAAGGGAGAAGCCAATACTTACCATATTGGGGTGGACTAGAGACTTCATTATGTTTAGGCTTTCAGAAAATAGAGATAAGGCTAGGAGAAGATGGAATAGTAAGATATCTATCCAAAGTTGGTTGGTTTCATACATACACATTTTGAGATTTTGTTGATGTTTACATGTTCTAACCATGTCTCTTTTGACTTATTTGTAGGCTAGAAAAAGGACCATAACTCAAGCATCAAAGAGGCAGAAAATAGTGACTATGACATTAACTGAAGAAGCTGTGGCTCAAAGTGAGTAACCTGTGATGCCTAGACTAAGTGAACTTTCTCTTATACAATGTTCAACTGTGCCTACTCAAACCTCTACCAGTGGAGTCCCAGTTATTGTGAAAGAAGGCATAACTTATGTGACAGTGAAGAACTTTAGTGTATCAAAGCCCTTGCCAAGATGGGCAAATGATGACGCTTTTCGATCTTTTCTTTTTTTCCATTATGTTTACTTTTGTTTGGACATATTGGAGAAGTCGACTTTGTTTAAAGTTTGATGTTTCCTTTTGTTTTGATATGTAAAGCTTTATTGAAACATGTCAAATATAAATTTCTTGACTAGTTTAAGTATGTCAATTAAGAATTGTGATTATTTTAAATTGTGGTCTCCATTTTTGGAGTTTTAACATAAAGAATTGTGGTTGTTTTGCACTTTTGGGGTTCTGCACTTTGGCTTAGCATCAAGCTTTTTACACTTAACAGAGCCTTTATGCACAATGCATTTCTTTCAACAACAAAGCCTTTCTCAAAATGGTCTTTGCCCTGTTATACTAACCAACTCTAACAATGCATTTCACTGCAAAAATTCAGGAACTAAGACATTCAATGTCAAAATAAAAGGGCCATTTTCCAATCATGCAAAATCTTTACAATCAATAAGAGCAATTACAGTCTAGCCATCAAAACAAGCACAACATAAGCCCTACTATTCTATAAAATTTCATTAATTTACACCAGCAACAAAGACAAAAAGATGGCCCTAACTAAAACCCATCATCTGGCATCCTTCAAACCTTCATCCCATCACCATGCACAACAAAAGAAACAAACATAGGGAAGAGCAGAGCCCCCATCATTCGTGTCCTCTTCTTTAAGTAATGAATCTCTTTATCCCTAGCTTTAAGCTTTCGAAGCAACATAGGAATGATAGTTGTTACTCTAGCACATATTGGTGGGTCTACTCACAAGAATAACTGGCAACCGGTGACTCCACTTCTTCCATTCCTTAGTGCACATGTTCGAAAACAACGACTAGGATTATCGTTGGTCCAAGGGGTTTTGAGCTGCACAACCAGCGATAATCCTACCACAACAGCAATGCATCTCATGGGTTAACAAGTTCTTAGCAGATTGGGAACTCATTTCAGTAGATGTTAAATCAAGATTCAAGCTTTGAGAGGTAAAATGTCGAAGCTTTGGTGTGAAATATGATATTTACGGCTAAACAAAATGAAGAAGATGATGTTTGGTGCCAATTTTCCATCCTTTTTTATGTCATGTGAGCAACAGGTGATGTGGGGATTGTTGGTGGTTAGTTGATGGAAGGTCACACAAGCGCACACGTTTCCATTAACATTTGGATGGAAAATGTTATGATGTCCCATAAATGTTAAAAAATCAAAGATTTTGGTCTTTAAGTGTCACAGGTGAAATATTCGTAGCAAAAGTGCAAAATGGCCTATCTCTTGGAACCAAAAGTGCAGTTTTCCCTATACATATGTATAACTTTTTATATACTTGGGCTCGTGAGCGTTCAAGCTATGATATTAAAACTTGAGATCGGCTCGATAACAAGTTTGTTATCCATGGGTCAGCTCAAACTCGCATATACACCAGTGGGGTCTTAGAGCCCCTTTGAATTTTTTCTTTTTTCTTTTTCCTTTTTTTTTTAACAATAGTGTATATATATGTAATATATATAAATTTTTAAAAATTAGACTATAAAATATATGGATGGGACTCTACTGTCAAATTGACAACAAATTACTAAATAAAAATTTAGGATTCTAAAATATGGAAAGTTTGGAATGCAAAAGGTCAACCGGTACTAGAATTTGAAATTTGAAGAAGTTTTCAATTTTGTTAGTTTTGTTTCCTTAGGTCAATATCGAAGATCAAACCAAGTCATTTCTTGAAACTCTATATTTTTTATATTTCTATTTCAAGTTTTATTTTTCACTTCTCTCGTGCTCAGTAAACTTCAACCAATTTGTCAAAAGTCAAGGCCATTTTGAAAACTTAGACTTTATGTTTTTGTTAATTTAATAGTATTTTAGTTAATTCTTTTGTGAATCTTTTTGTAATTTCGTGTATTATTGAGTGTATAATGCTTTCAGTTATTTTAGCACAATATGCTTGATATGCAAATTTACTATACTTTTTTGGTAGAGATATTAGTTTATATCATTTAAATTATAAAATTTTCTATAGAGTTTTATCATCTATACCACTCGGGAATAAAAATATTTGGATTGTTGTAGAAAATTATGTTAGTGATATTTTTTCTAAATTTTTTAATATTTATTTGTTGAATTCAGCAGTTAGAAATATTGAAAGGATCCTATTAAATCAAAATCCCGAAGTCGTCATTGTATTTGCTCCTCGACCTGAGTCGGTTTACAAGGTGGCTCGCGTGATCTTCCACCTTATGGGAGAGTGCATGAAATGTCCAACTAAGGAAATGACATCTAGATTCCCAAATAATTTCCGAATGTCTTCGGAAATATGGATAGATCCCCGTTCTCATAGCCGCCAACCCGATCCAATTATGAAGTTAATTTAAACCCCACAAAAGAATGCTGCTGTGGACTCGCCACCCGCAGACCATTCTCTCGTCAAGCCACCTAAATTCTTTCCTGTTTACGCGCCGATTGATCTCACTCCGCAACCGGAGTACCGTTTACTACGATTCTTCTCAGGGGCATTTTCTCAAGCACGTCTCATCACGAAAAAGTTTCTCCCGTAATTCTCGCTTTCGTCCTTTGTGTGCAGTTCGAAGAATGGGTTCGCTCTCCGCCTTTGACGGGCTTTTGCAGTATCCTGTAGCTCGTCGAGACGAGTCTGTGGTTGATAATTATCACGGCGTTATGGTTCCTGACCCTTACCGGTGGTAATAATTTGGTTTTGTTCAAAATCATGGTTGAAAGCTCGCTTTCACTTTGGCAGGAAAAAATTGGAACCCTGGAATTCTAATTGAGAAAAGTATTAAATGACCACTTAGATTGATGGTTTGTTTTATGATTAGTGTGAATCTTGATTCTGTGACTTTGGATTCCTGGGACTTCAATCCTGATGTTGTTTTAAGTTTTTAACATTATATTATGATTTGGCATTGCGGAAATTCTTACAAGGGGCTCTTTTTATTCTCAATTTTTTAGCAAATGTTTAATTTTTGAACTAATGTGGTTAGGCTCGAGGACCCTGATTCAGCGGAGACAAAAGATTTTGTGGAGAAACAGATGCAATTGACGGATTCTGTGCTCAAAACCTGTGAAACAAGGGAAAAGATTCGTGAAAAGCTTACTAAATTATATGACTTCCCCAAGTATACTGCTCCGTTTAGGACCGGTGACAAGTACTTCTACTTCCATAACACTGGTCTACAACCACAAACGGTCCTATATGTTCAGGTTCTTTGCCAAGATTTTAGCTTTCTTTACCTTTTAAAATGTCATTGAATGTCATGTTGAAATTTTGAACTTTTAGTCTTCTGGTGTTGCAGGATAGTTTGGATGGAAAACCTGAGGTTCTACTTGATCCAAACACATTAAGTGAAGATGGAACTGTGGCATTGAGCGCATATGCAGTTAGTGAGGATGCGAAGTTCTTGGCTTATGGCACTAGTTCAAGTGGAAGCGATTGGGTTACCATTAAAGTTATGCGGATTGATGATAAGATCATCGAGCCTGATACCATTTCGTGGGTAAAGTTTTTGAATTATCTTGATATTTGCTATATCCTTTCAATTTGGAAAATAAATTTGGGGATGGAGTTATTGTAGATATATAATATTAGATTCATAAGTTTCTATTTTCTTTTTCCTTTTTTCTTGGTGAAGCCTGATGTATCCTTGTTTATTATAGGTTAAGTTTTCAAGTTTTAGTTGGACGCATGATAGCAAAGGTTTTTTCTACAGCCGCTATCCAGCTCCTAAGTAAGTGATGTTTTCATATTACAAAGGTCTTTTGACTTTCCTTGAATTGTTCTCTTTGTATTAATATGTTTTTAGATGAAGATTTACTGTGCTTACCATGATAGAAGATTCCAAAATTTACATTTTTGGAGCAACCGCTTTGTTGCAAACTTGATCTGTTGGGAAATCTTCGTTAGCTATGGATTTAGAGTAGATGTTGTTAACACATGTGCGACAGATTTCATTTGCATCTTCTCAACAATAGGTTACTTGTGATTTCATGTTGGATGGTTTGTTTTAAAGGAATGGAGAGAATTTGGACGCTGGAACAGAGACCCATGCCAATCTAAACCATGAAATATATTATCATTTTATGGGTACTGATCAGTCTGAAGATATCTTATGTTGGAGTGATCCAGACAATCCTAAACATACACGATCTGCTTCAGTCACACTTGATGGAAAGGTATGAAAATTTTGATTACACGTTATCGAGAGGACTGCAATTGTTGTAAGTACTTTTGTTCAAATTGTCGTAGCTATCTTTTTCTCTGCTTGATGCCATGATGAGTTAAACTAGACGAAAAGATATGGTCTTCTTGAATGTGCCAGTGGATAAAGAAGGAAAATAAAGATTATAGTTTCAGTTTAAAATAATGACCTTATGCATTAAAATTTTTTATTTTTATTGAAAGCATGGTTTGATTTATTATGTATGATATATATATATATATATGTAATCTTCAGCTATTGCACACAGAAGGAATGTAAGATAGCTTTACTTAACATGATTATTGACGTGATGGTAAACATAGAGACTGTTACTGCAATACATGCCAGAAACAAGTTAAGTTTGACTATGAATGGTGGTTCTGGGTTGCAATCTGTTGGTCGGTGCTATGTGAAAGTAAGATAACATACTGGTATTAGCCCTAAATGATGTTTGTATGCGGGATGTATGCTTGCAACAAAGGGAGTCTCTTTGCTATGCACACACACACATAGGTATATGCCTTTGTTAGGCACATCTGTAGTTCGTTTTGAGTGCAAAGTTTTCTTTGTATTTTGGTGCTGCCAATATCTGATTTACTTTCCAACTAACCAGTTTCCTTTTAGTATTTATTTATTTACTTATTTTTGGAATTGCAGTATGTTCTTTTGTATATTGATGAAAATTGTGATCCTGTGAACAAGATTTATTACTGTGACATGTCATTGCTTCCCAAAGGACTTGAAGGTTATAAAGGAACTAAGGAATTGCTTCCTTTTGTCAAACTAGTGGATAATTTTGAGGCTTCCTATCACTATGTTGCGAATGATGACACAGTTTTCACCTTCCTCACTAACAAGGATGCTCCAAGGAACAAGTTAGTCCGAGTTGATCTCAAAGAACCTCGTTCTTGGACTGAAGTACTTCAAGAAGACAAAAAAGACGTGATTGAATCTGCTACAGCTGTAAATGGCAACCAAATTGTAGTGAATTATTTGAGTGATGTGAAAAACGTTTTACAAATAAGGGACTTGGGAACAGGTGATCTTTTGCACCATTTGCCACTTGATATCGGAGCAGTATCTGAGATTTCTGCTCGACGCAAAGACAGCATTATGTTTGTTGGGTTTACAAGCTTTCTTATCCCGGGGATTATATATACGTGCAACTTAGAAGGTGAGGTCCCAGAAATGAGAGTCTTCCGAGAAATAGTTGTCCCTGGCTTTGACAGGACTGAATTTGAAGCGAGTCAGGTAACTACTAGTTACAAAAAATTTTCAGTTTAGCAGTGGGATACTTAACATGGAAGCTACTCATTTGCGGTATTCAATTTGGTCCATGTTCCTAATTTGATGGAAAAAAAATTGTGCTCTTTCATTTGATTTAGACCATTTTATTCATCAAAATTTGCTCAGACCTCTTATTGACAGCTATATACCTTGTCCTTTGATTCTGATTAGTGGAGTTGAGTATGAGGATGTGCAGTGGGCTATTGACTTCTTGGGGTAAATTACTGATGTTTTAACAATGATACCCATGGTTAAAAGTCTTAGCCATAATATTGTGAGTAGGTGTATATAATTGCAGTGGGAAAATAATTTTTGTTCAAGGCTTTCTTCCGCAGATTTCATTATGTATTTATTTGGATTTGGTGGTTTTGTGTATCTACGATGAAGAAAACTCAATCCTGTTGCCTGATTTGAATTTTCTGCTATACTATTCTATTTTCCTTGTTTGTTCCCTTCATGATTGGTATACTTCATATTCAGGTTTTTGTCTCCAGTAAAGAGGGCACCAAAATCCCAATGTTTATAGTAGCTAAAAAGGGTCTTTCCCTGGATGGTTCACATCCCTGTTTACTTTACGGATATGGTGGATTTAATATCAGTATTACGCCATATTTTACTGCCTCCCGTATTTTGCTCGCAAAGCATTTAGGTGTCCTCTTCTGCATTGCAAACATACGGGGAGGAGGAGAGTATGGAGAAGAATGGCATAAAGCTGGTGCCCTTGCAAAGAAGCAGAATTGCTTTGACGACTTCATATCAGCTGCTGAGTATCTTGTCTCTGCTGGTTTCACCCAGCCTAACAAGTTGTGTATTGAAGGTGGAAGCAATGGCGGGCTTCTTGTTGGGGCTTGTATGAATCAGGTAGCACTTCCTTTCTTCTTTTTCATTCTTTTATGTGCACACTTTTTGTCTGAATTTTCAACGTAAAAGATTTGGAATTTTGTGATTGCAGAGACCTGATCTTTTTGGTTGTGCTCTTGCTCATGTTGGTGTCATGGACATGCTAAGGTTTCACAAATTTACTATTGGTGAGGAATGGTTTTCAAAGTAGAATCTTTATCTATTAGATCTTTCTTAAAAGTTTTAACATTTTCTTTGTTTATCATATTCACCCTCGAAACTAGGCCATGCATGGACCTCAGACTATGGCTGTTCAGATAAGGAGGAAGAGTTCCAGTGGCTAATCAAGTGAGCTATTTTACCTTATCATGAATAACAAATGCAATGTTTTTCACATTAAATTAGACATATGAGCTTTCTATTTGTGTTGCTGCTTTTTCTCATTTGGCAATTTTCTCTTTGGAATTTTCACTTTGATTAAAGAGATTCAACATAAAGTAAATTTTGGTTTCTATTTATTTATTGATTTTTAATTTTATTTCTTTGTTTTGAGTTGCAGCTGTTATTGAAGTATCATTGTTATGGGAACCTTGTGATTCAAAATTTGGAGATTGAGCAGACTGTATTATTTTGCTGCTAGCTTTCAGTTTCCATGTACCTGTATCCCGGGACAATCCAAATTTCTTCTAAAGAACAGGCTTTTAACCCTACATTTCTTGTGATTAAAAAAAAAAAAATCAATGCTGTGCTTATGGTGACTTTTGGTTTGCTCTCATTGTTGTGATGAAATAGTGGACTTTATGGATGCATCATTGGTGTTCCTATAACCCAATCAGAAAATGCATTTCATTCTTTTTTTCAGTCCCTCCTCCAACCATTAACTCTCTTCGCTCATTGGATGCATCTGACGTGAGTTTGCTAATTTTCACTACTTCCGTTATTTTCATTTTCTGTAAGGTACTCGCCCCTGCATAATGTTAGGAGACCTTGGGATAGGCCTTCTGATAAGGCTGTTCAGTACCCCTCCACTATGTTGTTGACAGCTGACCATGATGATCGGGTCGTTCCACTTCACTCACTCAAGTTATTGGCGGTGAGTATATTATCAATTGAAGTTGTTATACTCTATGTTCTGTTTTCATTATCAACTTCTATAATGATCACACTTCACTATGGCCAAGAGCATAGTTGTGGGCTGATGTTTACTTCATGTTCGAGATTCTCAAAAGCAGTGAAATGATATTAATTAGGGAAATTGCCTGCAGTGTTTTAAAAACCGGACCGGTGATGGAATTGTGACCCTAATGGTTGTTGGTTCGACCAGTTTGACGGTTTAGTCACTGGTTTAACTGGCATGACGTGGTCATAAATATATTTAATATAAATATAATACAAATAATATAAAAATTTCCAAATAATAAGAATAAAAAATTTTAACCATATGGTGCAATATTTTTCATGAGTTGTATATCATCAAAATATTCAAAATATTAATTAAAATAGTCTAATATAAGTGAAAATTTTATAAAGTACCAACAAAAACAAAAACAAAAATACAAAAAAGAAAAAACTGGTTCAACCATTAATGACTATCCCGGTTTTTGAACAGTTTTGACCAGTTTTATCATACTTATAATGAATTTGAAACAAAGCCTCATAACTGGTAGAATTTATATGTATGCATGGATCCAACGGGCTGCTTTTTAGGGTGCTGTGTCTCTTTTATGAGCTGGAAATGTCACTTTCAATCCTCCATAATAAGAGGGTGTTTGGGTGAGCTTATAAGCTCTTCAAAACATCTTATAAGATGTTTAAGAGCTTATAAGATGGTAAAATGTGTTTGGTGAAATTTTTTAAAAAAGATCTTATTAGCTCCCAAAATAAGATGTTAGGAGCTTATAAGCTCTTTTTAGAAAAGTAAGGAACACCCAACTTATTTGTAAGATCTTAACATCCACCTTTATTTTTAATCATTTTAATTACAATATTGCCATTACTAACATCTTATAAGCTAAAATGTCTTATTTTATCCAAACACTTTAACAACTTATTTTTAAAATAAGATCCAACATCTTATAAGCTCTAAAAACATCTTATAAGATGTAGGAGCTTATAAGATGTTTTAAATAAGCTTAGCCAAACACCCTCTAAATATATTGGGTGACGGATTGGGCACTAAATGAGCTTGTGGTTTGCATTACAGTAGTTTAGCAAATTTGAACTCATTGCAAAAGGAAACTCGATGCTGCTGAAAACATTGCATATGTTAGTGTTTCCATGTTGGCTTACTTCATTTGCTGCTCACAGACCATGCAATATGTTCTATGCACAAGCGTGGAGAGTAGTCCTCAAACGAACCCGATTATTGGGCGCATAGAACAGAAGGCCGGACATGGAGCTGGAATGCCAACACAGAAAATGGTGAGTATAGTAACCTACTCACATTTCCATTATTACATCGAGGTTGATGGCGTTTTAATGACAGAATTAACCTGGATATTCTGTATATCAGATTGATGAAGCCGCAGATAGATATGCTTTCATGGCGAAGGTGGTCAGTGCATCGTGGATTGACTAGATAACGCTGATGCCGTTTTAAGAGAATATATATCTGTAAAAGTATATTCTCTCTGGGATTTATCTGCTTCATCAAATAGAATTAAGAATTTCCATCAATTATTCAAATTATCTGCCTTTGGTCATTGTTCCAGATAAAGGCAAGATCAGTGTTTTCTTCTTTTGTTTTAGCGGTTACATTTTCTCTCTATGATTTTTGGAGTCTCATTGATATAATGGTCAAATAATAACGTCACATTTTGTATTGTATTCATAGATTGACATCAGATTCAATGGGGTTCAATTTTAAAATTTACATGTTGGAGCCCCAACTGGATTTTGGCTCCAAAATCAATCCTTTTTGTTTTTCAGCTAATAAGTCGTCTCTATTTATCAATCCCATTTCAGAGCAAATATTATGAAATGAATATTTTATTTAGAATTGGAAATTTATAAATAACACTGAGTACCAAATAGATATAATTTTAGTTTCATGTTATGTTTGTAATGATTTCTTGTTTAAGTGTGGTTTCCCGAATTTCCCTTTCGTTTTCCTGTGCCTCGTGTTTTGTTTCAAATTTATTAAGATAAATTTTGAATTTACATTGCAAGATATGGTGGTTATTGATGGAAAATGGGTCAATAGCTGTTCGTCAAATGATGGTTTCAAGTGCACTACAATTTGTAATGGTGCAGATTATGTTATTATGTTAAAGATAAAAAATATAAGATAACATGTTGTTGTTATGAATGTAATAATATTAAAAAATATAGGAAGACATATTATTATATATGTAACATTAAAGTGGGAGGCACCGTGCAAGTAGTTGGAGGTGAAAACTCTAAATGCCGATTGGGGACCCAAGCTACCCAAGCCAGCCTTTTGATCATTTTCTTAAAGTCGAGTTTAAACAAATGAATCGAGCTGGAGGCCTATTCAATCAGTCCATTTTGATTTAAATTTGTTATAAAATCATAGGTTCAAGTTCGAACTTAGGCTCAAGCTCGATTATTTTATCATGTTCAAGCAATATGTTCGAATTGGAGCTCAAACTTGAAAGATTTAATTATTTTATAAATAATTTAATTTAATTATTTATAGTTTTATATTTATACAAAAGTAATTTATTTATTTATTTATTTTTTAAGAAACAAAGCTCGTGAGCTGACTCCCGAACTTACAAATAAGAATTATTAGGCACGAGGTCGGCTTGAAACCTATTCTAGTTTGACTTGAGCTTGAATTGTTCAAACTTGAACTCGAGTACTTTTCGAATTAATTCGTTAGGCTTACGAGTAGGCTAGAATCGTTTGTGTCCCGAATCTTGATCAATTGCGGTTGCTATGATTCTGATACAAGCAATATTGAACCTAGGCATTAGACGTTAAAATATATTGGACATTTTTTTTTTCGTTTGTTTAAATGTAAACTATAAAATAAAAAGGAGTGCTTAGAGACTACGAGAGGTGGAAAATTTTATTGTAATTCCAAAGGTGAAAGAGATGAGCACTTAGACTATGAGAAATTGAGAATGTATGAAGAATGCCTGCGTTGAAATATATAGTATGTATCTATACTAACAACATTGCCAGAGTAGTTTATTGATGACAATTTGACGGTCCTTTAGTTTACCTGAGTTTAGATGTACGCTATATTACTTTGTGTTAGAGTGAATGATTTAACATAGGGGTATACAAATAAATCGCTGAACCACTCTAACTGACAGCTCCTATTCAAATCACACTGTAATTCCAAGTTGAGGGCTTGATGAGTTAGGCTAGGTTTTATAAAAAGAAAAACCACAACTTTGAGTTGGGTTTGGTTTTTCATATTTGTAAACCGCTTAAATCACCGCAACCACAGTAATATATATATATATATATATATAAAGTATTAAACTTCAAGAACAGATAACACTAAGCATAGATTAAATTACAACTAAAAACAATTATTAATTGTCAATAAACAATAAAAATGTATTTCACATACAATGTGGTAAGACCTTTAGGAATAACAATATTTATTGCTAAAGTTAATTAATTATAAAGATTTTTAGCAAATTTAGCTCTTGAACCTTGCTTAAGATAGAAAATTTTTTGCTATTTCGAGATTTACTCTCAAAAGTGCATGAATGTTAAATACTCATTTTGTCTTAGAACATATATTTACAAACAAAATGGTACTTTTAACGTAACTATGTAAAATAAATTTTATCTTACATAGTTACATATTCATTAAATTTTGTATTAGACAACAAAACTACCCCAACCCAAAAGCACAACAAAGTGCGAATTTAGTGTTTATCGGACTAGACTTGGGTTAAGATACTCTAAAATTGCAATTCTTGGGTTGGACCAAAATATGTGCAAAAATTGCCCCAACCACACTGCGTACACCCCTAATTAACCACACTGCGTACACCCCTAATTAATGTTGATGAATGAGATAAAAATATAAAGTGTCAGTGTGTGTGTGTTGTGTTTTTAATAGAAATTTGTTGAATAGATTAACAACAGTACTTAATCAGACAAAGCTCAACAGACATAGTTTTGTAGTAAAAAGAAAGAATCTAGTTAGATCTTGATGACCAACCTGCTCATTGTGAGATGTTATATATATATATATATATATGTTTGATTCGGTTTGGAATAATCCTTAAACAAATCACATTATTTATATGGTGGAAATTCAATGTCGTTTGGAAGCAATAACAACTTATAACGTGGCACGTCAACAACGCAGGGAGATATAGTAGAAATTCTCTCTTTATTTTGACTTGTCCTCTCCTCATTTATGAATAGGGGTATTTATAATGGCATACTGTACATATAGGGTGATATCATGCTTTCAAGAATTAATTCTCTCTCTCCACGTGTCTTCATCCAATGGTCAAGGTCAAGAGCGTAGGTGGTTTGGGTCAGGCGGGTCACACCCCACTTGGGTATCTTTTGTCGGCTGGGATTTCCTTGTCTTATCTCCCCAACCTTTGGGCCATTGTTACTGGGCTCTCTAATGGGAACTCCATCATCTCCTCACTTCATGGGCCTCTCTTCCAATAGTAATCCAAATCATCCCCAATCAATATTTTTTGTAGTTCTTCTCAGCTATAAGTCATGCATAAACTCTGTTGAAGCCTGAAGGTTATTTGGAGGTTTTAACCTCAATATCGAAAATTCATTTAATATTTTCTTTAATTTATCTTCTTTCTTTCAAGGGATAATTTCCTCTACACCCCCTGAAGGTTGACATGATTAGCGAAAAACAAGTGTTTGAACCCTATAATAATAATTATCAAAACCTCTAGGGATACGGAGATAATTATCTTTTATTTCTAAGTTCAAATTCATTAACATGGTCCAACATGTTTACAGAGCTGCGAGGAGGAGCCTCTAGATTGTTTCTTTGGGAAAGTTTCCTGCTGTGTTTGTTGAAGATTTTGAACATACCATTAGTGTTTCTTACAAAGATTTTCCTTTTCTTATATATGTGTATATATATATATCTATATATACATATTGAAAATGTATTAATATGTTTCTAGAATGTATATTAATATTTAGATGTTTCTTGAACATATGTTACTATTTTGATGTTTCTTGATAAAAAAGTGTAATGCTTGGACGAATTAGATTACTTAATTATTATTTTAGTGTTCTAGTTTTTTTATGATAACATTAATATTTTGAGCAACTATTAAGTTGTAATGATTTCTCGATTAATTTTGTGGTTTCTTGACTTACTCTTCATTTTGTATGTGTTTCACATTACGTCAAAAAGTAATTTGCAATTAATTGACAATCATTATATTTCAAATTTATTGATTAATAACTTTTAAATTAAGATTATAAGAAATGGTTGTTATCAGTGATGAAAAAATTAATTGTGGGTGCTTGTTCATTAAAATTATTGTTGCAAGTGCACCCCAATTTCTAAAGGTGCAAATTATGTCATTATGTTAAAAAATACATAAGAAAATATGTTATATTATACATAATACTGTAGTTGGAGGTACTGCCAAATAAATTGAAGATGAAAATCCTACAGTCTCGATCAATTGTTATCACCATGATTTTGATACTAGCAACCTTGAACCTAGGTATTAGAGGTCAAAATATATTGGAACATAATTATAAAAGACAATATATCAATTGTTGTTGTCAAATCTAAATCAAATAAATTGTTTTAAGAAAGTTTCACAATAAGAGACATTTTCTTTAAGTTTTTCCTTTTTGTTTCTATGAAGGTATAAACTATAAAATAGAGAGAAGAGTGCTTAGAGACTGTGAGATGTAAAAACTGTGAATGTTGAGAGAGTTCCACATGCGAAAGAAATGAATACTTAAAGACTTTGAGAATTCATGAAAAATATCTTGATAGATATATATATATATATCTCAATATGTGTATGTATGGATATGGGAAATATTAGTAGATGAATTTAATGAGTACAATTTGGTAGATGTTATCAATGGTGGGTTAGTTACATGGATTTAAGTGCATGCTAAGTTATTTTGTTGTGTTTTAGATAATGATTGAGTTAACATTGATAAACGAGACATAAATTTTTTAGTGGAAAATTTTTCAACCAGTTAACAAAAGTATTAACAACACAACTATAGTTTTTGTAGTGAAAAATAAAGAGTCTAATAGGAGCTTGATTGTAACGGCCCTGATCGTGATAGCATTCCGTCTCGTGATCCGGGATGTCACTCACGATCGGACAGAAAATTTAAATTCAATACAGTAACTAAACCATAAATAATTCATTTCGTAATATCAAAATATTGTTCTTACATGACTAAAACCCAAGATAAGAATTACAATTTTGATCCCTTTCAACAAAATAGGCCTATAAAAAATTTCATCAGTTTAGTTTGTACATTAGTATGCAAAACAGGCCTATCATTTACATAATCTCAAAAAAGAGAATCCCGCAATCTAAACTGAGCTTAAATCTATCGAATTTGACTTAGGAACCTACATTATGAGATGAAATCATGAGTCCACTGACCCAGTAAAACTCATGGCAGGAGACAGGAATCAAGAGTACAACGGTAGAGAAACAGTAAAGACAGGAATGTGATTCAATAAACAGTACGGTACAATCATGTCATTTCATTCAAGTCATTAACGGTAAATATTAATCACATTCGAGTCAAGTAAGGTTGAATCAAGCAATTTTGGTGGATCTATCACCCTTATATCTTCAAATAGATTCATCCTTATCCCTCCATTTTGCTTCTCCGAACCATCGCTCAAGGAGAGCCATGCATTAAAAGCACTTTGTCGACTAACCATGTGTTTTAGGTTAGACTTTCAGAATTCTAAACTCCAGGACTCGTCTAGTGTATCCAACATTAGAGGTTTTCTAGGGGTTCTAATAATTAATCCGATATTGCCCGTATCAGATACCCCTATCAAACCCCAGGGCCCAATAGTAAATATTTAATTCATTTCGGGAACGGTCAAATCATTTCGGTATAACAATAAGCCATGACGGCACAGTGATTGATTGACTAAGAGTGGTAACAAATCGGTTCAATAGCTAAGTCAATCCTATCGTTTGAAACAAGTCGGGAAAACTCGGACTTAGGGACTAGAGGATTCTTTGAAAAGAAAATCTAAAATTTTAATTTAGAAAACGTAATATGGTTTTGGGTTATCGAAACGAAGTCGAAAATACGTTAAAATCACGAAAACGAGTTAAACATCTTTCAAAACAGGCGCTGGAGCACCGGTGTGGGCGCTTAAGCGCTGGACGCACTGGAAAAAGCGAAGTTCATGTATGTTGGACGGGCGCTTGAGCACTGGTTTGTGTGCTTGAGCGCCCACTGGGCACTTGAGCGCTCATTTCGGGTACCTAAGCGTCGAGGCTCTGGACTACACCATGTTTTGATATTCTAGCCAAGCGCTTGAGCACTCGTTTTGAGCGCTTGAGCGCCCAAACCGCGCGCTTAAGCACTAGTTCTCGACCAAATTCTCGTTTTTCTGTCTTTTTATTTTCTTTTGATTTTTGGTTCAAAACTTCATTTTTGTGCTTGTTTTAGGCCCATAAACATTTCTAAGTTATTATTTTGGGGTTCCATTGAAGATTTTTTCGAAAATTCAAAACCAAGTCTAAACATCATGTTTTAATCAGTTTTTCTTCGTTTCTTTTAGTTTTAGCATCAAATCATCCTAATTTCAGTTCATAGTCCTAAGTACGTTTTCAATCCAAGCTTAATCATGATATCAAGAGTATTTATAAGCCATAGAATCACGATTTCAAGCGAGAGCTCATATAATGATAACAATGATCATAACAATAATATTCATACAACGATGATCAACATAATTACGATACGAAATATATTGAGCTCAACACAATAAATGATCCATCATGAGAGAACACGTAGGTATGTGAAGAGGAGAACGAGGTTCCATAAGTCTTACCTTAGTCCTAAGTTTGATTAGAATGAGAACTTCGAGTTCCAAGTTTTGCAGACGTATCAATGCCTAAAGCAAGTCATAAATACTTGTATCAAGCTCTAATATTTCATTATCAAAGTGATATGAACTTAATCAAGTTCTACTTATCCAATGGGAGAGGATGCACTACTAAGATTTCCTTTAAATCTCCTTTGAATCTTGAATTAAAATTGTGAATGCGTGTGTAATATGTTTGGCCGAGAGTGAAGGTGGAGAGGGAGTGAATTGTATGGATTTTGTTTCAGATTTTTGGGTGTGTGTAAAGTGGTGATTACAAGTCCATTTCCTATTTATAGAGAAGGGGATTGGTGGAGTGGTTGATTGGTCAAGTTGGGTGCATGGGCTTTTACCAACCACCATGGGTTTTCTACCAAAAGGGGAAGGTTGGCCATACTTATTTCCATTCCCAAAATCTAATTTGGATGTATGTATATGTATATGTATATATATTCAATTTGAGTATTTTATGTATATACATACATATATATATATATGAGCTAAAGTTGTGGGTAATGTTTTGGGACCATTAATTGAGCTAAATAGAGTTTAATTGGGGCGAAATGTTGAAGAATTTGAGGCCCAAATGAGATAAAATATTTTAGGAAGTGTGATACGTGGTTTTGAAAATAAATCGTTGCTCGTTTCATTGAAATCGTTTTGTAAATTTCAATCAAGAAAATCTCCGGGTGTTACATTGATGATCATATGCATTCGTTCTTTTGTCTTTTTTCTTAGCTTCAACTTGTATGTAAAAATACTCCTAATTTGCATAACTCTACTGAAGGTCATTTGGATGGTTTTCACCTTAATAACAATAGTTGATTCAAAACTTTCTTATAATGTGTCTTCTTTATTTCTAAGTATATTACTTGAATAGGCTTTTCAATGTTCAGAAAATCATAATAGGGTTTTCAATTGCTTTTCAAATAAAGAAAGGTTTTTCTATTATTAATGCAGTGTCCAACTTTTTGCATCACCTGTACTTCGGTTTACATAATGAGCTAGCCATTTTGAATAAGAATTGGCAACATACTCACTTCAACTATATACCTAATCCAAATAGATGGGGATTCAAACCATATGAGAACCGAAGATGCACTTGCTTCAACCGCAAACTTGATCCAAAATTTGGTAGTTATATTGTAATACCCTGGAAATTCCCTAATTAATAATTTAACTCACCGTTTTTCAAACAATAAATCAGTTTCAAGTCACAAAAATTGTTGCAACATCAAAAAAAGTTTTTTACATTCGAAATTTTTTTTAACTTATGAAGCCCCTTTTACGCAATGTTTAGCCCAAAATAGGCCCAATTTTACCAAAAATTCAGCCCAACACTTGAGGTCCAAATTATAAATTGTTCAAAAAAAAAAAAAAAAGAGAGAGAGAGAGAGAGAGAAAATCGTGTCAGATTTTTACAGAAGATCAGCAGTCGAAATTCACCATGATTTGGGGGATTCATCCCATTTTTTATTTGAAAAATTAGTGGCCACGTGATTAAATAGTATTTCCATTATAAAAGAGAGGAATTGGATAGAGAAAATCACTTCCTTTTCCTCACAAATTCTGCAGAAGAAACAGTAGCATTTTCTCTCCACTTCTCCTCCTTCTCTACAGCTTATACATAGGCAAATAACTCATCACATTTCAAAAATTTTCTTAAGAAATCAAGAATAGAAGAGAAGGGATTTAGGGGTATACTCTTCCATAGTAAGCATTGGTAAGTAAGATTAAGTTCTTGTGAGCTCTTGAACCACTAAGCTTGTTAAACTAAGTTTAACGATCAAATCACTCTTAGATCTTTAATCATAAAAAAATTGAAGCTAAGGACCATTGTGAGTATTATGGCTTCCCTTCCCTCTCTAGTTGATTTTTGTTGGCTATTTGATTGGCCATGTTAGTTATGTTCAAGTTTGGTATGAAATATGCTCGTTTTGTTTTCGATGTTTGATTATCATAATCTTGGGCATATATTTCCTTGATATGAGAACCCAAAGAGGACTTGAACATCTTATAATCATTCCCTTAGCTGGGAAATGGATTTGGATCGAGGATTGACGGATAAACCGAAACTAACTTTGAAAATCGATTTATAAACTCATTGCTATACATTTTGTAAAATTTGATAATAAAAATCGAAACTACTACCTTCGAATCTAAAATTGGAGTTTTCAGAAGGCTATTGGAAAAAAAAAAAGTTGGGATAAAAAAAAAAACTGAAACTAAATAAAAATAAAAGTTTGATAAAAATTGATTTTTGTCACTTTCTTTAATTTTTAAAATCATTTAGGCTTAGATTTTAATAAGACTTGTTTTACAAAAAGTGTTGGAAAAATTCTGAAGTTTTTGAAAAAAAAAAATAAATAAATAAATTTGAGCACTTGGGTGCCCCGGCCCCTAAACGGGCAGGGTCAGTGGCTTCAGCCACTGACAGGCACTCAAGCACAGCGCCCGTATTCCAGTAGCTACTTCACGTTTGAGCGCCTGAGCACTTAAGCTCCCAAACACGAGGCAAATTCTACTGTGTAGGCACTCGAGCACCCAGTAATGAAATATCTACACTTTGATCTCGTTTGTCATATACAAACTTATATTTCACTTCTTTAAACTCTTTTAAGGTTTCAAAACGATTTTTCTGCAGTTCGTGGTCCAATTTCCAATCCAATCGTTGAACCTATTCGATAATCAAATCTTTGTTCTTTGAATATGTTTGATATGATTATACATGCTTAAATTGAACTCTATAAGTTCGTGTACATTCGTTCGTTTGCTCTAAAACTATTTGCATGATAAGTTGGGCCCTAGGTAATTCTCAGGTGATTTGAATTGGGCAATATCGGATTGTTAATTCGAACTTCTGGAATTCCTATTCGGAGGATAGCTTCGAGAAATTCTGGAGTTTAGAATTCCAAACGGCTATTCCGAAACATGCGGTCGATCGTGTTTCAAAGTTTGATATGTGTGCAATTCGAGTGGCCACTC
Organism: Handroanthus guayacan; assembly: GCA_014898755.1. Classification (NCBI taxonomy): domain Eukaryota; kingdom Viridiplantae; phylum Streptophyta; class Magnoliopsida; order Lamiales; family Bignoniaceae; genus Handroanthus; species Handroanthus guayacan. Next base: position 280,980 of record JACFYI010003418.1, on the reverse strand, counting down.
GAGATGCAAATTGGAGGGATAAGGTTTATATTTTGTTGAAGTTATAAGGGTGATAGACCTACCAAATGTTCATTTCTGCCCTATATGTTTGATAACGTGAATGTGTTAGAAATTTTGAAACTTCTATTTCGTGATAATGCTTTGTTCATCTCTTTCTATTGCCTAACACATTCATGGCATGATTTCATTTGTCTCTTCAACTTGATCTTATTTCCGCTACCATAATTCCTATCTTATTTCACAAAACTAGCTAGGTTAGTGGACTCATGATTTCATGTTTAAAAATTTTATAGGTACCTAGTCGAAGTATGTAAGATGTGATGAGGCATGATGTTCAAATCTTATGGTTTTCGTATTTTGTTTCCTTTATGTAAGAAAAGCAATGTATTATGAATGGTTGCATTTCGAATGATATTTTGATAGTTGGTTAAACGTGGGTTGTAATGACATTAAAATGTTCGATGTATTTAGCTCTGAATCGAATGGAATTTTATGTTTATGTTTTTAGTTAGTTCCGTTTGTTGGATTTTAAGTTATGAATGAGATGTGGGATTTTCTGTTTATAAAGTTTTAGTTAGTTCGTCCATAAATAGCGTTCTGGGGTTCAGTGTTTGTATGTCCGTTCTCTATTCTGGGATCCTGGGGCGCTGCAGTTGGTATCGGAGCCTAGGAAAGGAAAC
>JACFYI010003418.1:196725-214314 GCA_014898755.1 Handroanthus guayacan | reverse complement strand
GTTGAAATATTAATTAGGAAAATTTTCAGGGTGTTACAACTTAATAGGCTACCTAGGCATGTAAGTATATTTCTATCTTACATGCAAATCAATTTATTCAACTTTTGCTAATAAATCGACCTTAAGTTCTCCTATTGATAACCTACTTTGAATATCCCTTTTGAGAATCTTAAAAGTTCGGCTTATTAATTAAATTGTTGGTCAGAAAATCAAATTAAAATAAGCACCATGATAGAAGAAATAATCATAAACAGGAAAGTAACAACTTGGAATTAACCAACGAAAAAGGTTCAGACATAATTCTAGAAAAAGCAAAATTAGTTCATATTCATATTAATGAAGATAAACCTAAACAAGAAAAGAAAGAGATGAAAAATAACTAAAAATAACCAAAGGAACGATGATCTTAGATGTTACCTCTTAATAAGTCTTGAGAAGATCCAAGATGATCCAAAATTAACTCTAAATGATCGTATTTATAGTACTCGAATCCTGACTCGATTTGAAGTCTCCATTAAATAGATCTTGAACTTTCTTATAATTCTTCTGATATCATCATGTTGAGTCCATAGAGAGTTGGGAATTAAGAAATGGCTTCATCGAGAGTTCTAAAGTGTGCAGAAACCTTGTAAAAGTTTCGGAGAGAAAGTGGTGCAATCGCGTCCGTCACAATGATTTACAACTTTTGCATCAGGCTTGGGTGTATCCACACAGATTATGAGCACATTCGTGCCCACTTCAATGTGTTTTTTTTCCATAGAGTCTGACTTGAGTGCGTTCGTGCCCAGTGTTGGGCACACTTGTGCTTGGCATGTATCTTTTTTTTTCTTGTTCTAAGTTGGATGCGAGTGTGCCCAATTAAGTGGAGAATTATTTCTTCGTTTTCCTTCTGTTGTGCTTTTTTTGTAAATTAATCTATCTTTTGCACACTTGGCACAATATTAATCCAAAATAAGATAAAAATTGGATAATTACATAACTAAATCATGTGAAAATTTTTAGTAGTTATGGAATTATTAACACCACCAAGCCTACCCGTTGCTCATCCTCGAGCAATATTATAATTTTATACAAGGGAGAAAAGTGGACTAACGACAAAAAGACTTAAGAACATGCCTCAATAACATATCACATTTTGTTCTCAACTATTTGTGCATGCTTAATCATAAAATGCAACACATTCTTGATTCAGAATATAACCAAATCATGAGATCTTGTAACATTAACTCCTTGTGTGTACGGTTGATGCTTCCAAAAACTCACATTTTTTCCAAGCAGAACTCGCATATAATTAAGAAAATTTCATTCTACAAATCTTTCTCGAATTTTGCACAACATATCAAATAATAGTATAATATAATTAGCCAAAAATCGATAGGGCTTGCTAGGTAGGCTCAGGGTGTGGGTGGAAGATTTTTGGACAGTGAAGTTAGCATACACCCATAGCACTAATTGTTTGTCGATCAAATCCACTCAAACTTAGTTTGAGGCACAGAGTAAATTCTTTCATCTCCACTTGGCTTTATCTTAATAGTTGACTGACCTTTTGATGCGAGAGCAAACATTGGTAATGATTGTATCTAGTTACTCGATCGATCTGTTTAGAAAGTCAAGCAACTTTTTGACATGAGGGAAAATATTGGTAATAAATACATCCGGTTACTCAGTAACAATTCTACTTAGCAAAACTTAACTCATAATCACTTCGAGGTGATTAGCATAATAATTCTTTTTACTAAGCCATATCAGGAGCTTTACCAACTTTTTCACCATTCTATTCAAAACTAAATTGAGACAAATCAGTTCAATTGAATGTGGAACAAAAGAATAATAACATTTTTGGCTCAAAGTGTTGATAGACTATTAAAAAGAAAAAGTTCACATTTAATTGAAGAATCAAAAGTGTTCCCTAGGGAATATTTGTGATTTCATATCGGGTAGGTATAATATGGCTGAATAAGTTGTGGTCACACTATAAAGCATAACCAAAATGAAAAAACATGAAGCATGTGAGGTAAAAAACATAACCATTAGCAACATAACAATCAAACATCTCCAAACCTAAAGTGTGTCTTGTCCCCAAAGTATAGAATGCACCAAGATTTCAAAAATATGGAGACATCTGTAAAAGTCCTAAGAATGTGAAGATGTCCTAAAAAAATCTTCAATTAAATACAAGTGTATAGAAATTATTACAATAATCCATAATAAACACAAGTATTTAAAAGAAAACAAGAAAATTGACCTAATCCATTCAATCATCATCCCTATCCTCTAGCAATGGTTTGTTAGGTTCAGCAAGGGTACCCAATGCAAATAGAAGACCTTTCTTCAGTGGGATTTGCATGTGGTCCACCCATAGCATCCACCATTGCTATTGTTGGAGACGTCACTCTCACGTTTGAGTGGGGGTAGGGTTCGGACTCTCAGGCTGAAAGAGCTCATCACTCAGCTGGTTTGCCAAACTTGCTCGAGCAAAAAGCATTGTGACTAAATTGGGAAAGTACAAGCTCACCTATCAACTCCTGCATGCGCTCTTCCTAATGGCATTGTGTATAAACCTCCTGATATCTGGAGGGACATCAGTAAAATGGCATCCATTATGATGGCTCGGTCTTTAGTGATCTTGGAGGAGTAATAGGATGGTATAATTAGGCATTAATAAACCTCAACCAATCCCGCACCTCATTAGTCAAATATGACTTAGGAATGCCAACACGCTCGCCATATGTGTTAAGGACCTACTGGGGTGGAGACTTGTAGATTCTCTCACTAATGACATCTAAGGAAGGGGGCTCTTTAGCATATTCATTGAATTTATTAGGGTTGGTTACGATAGGGTACTAAAAAGTTAGTTAATTTCATCAGTCGAAAAATCTACCTCTTTCCTTTGCACCATAGCTTTTCTATCGCTAGAGTGGGTGAATTTTAAATTGGCATAGTATTCTTTAATTATTCTTTTATTCCCAATCTCTATTTCACCATAAAGTCCTCCTAATGTCTCATTTCCATAATCTCGTCATACCCCGCTATCCCCCTCTGTCAAACAACACTCCTTCTAAGAATGGTGTCATTATGATAGTCCTCCACTTCTTTACTCATGAAACAATGCCCATCATAATTTTGGTTCAACTTACCCTCATCTCCTTGCCTTTGTTTCAGTGGCCTTCGGGTTGACATACCTGTTTAGACCAACAATTAATAGTGCAATGCAATTAACAAAAGTATAGAGGCACAGTCCAAGATGAAATAAACATAAAAGCAGCATATGGGGCACAACCCAAATAACTTTGGAAGCACTAAAATTGGCAATGAAAATTTTTTGCTCATAGCCAGAAATTTAAGCAAGCAATTGAAACACATAAAGGGCATAACCCAAAGCAAGTGAGCTTTGAATGGGTTACAGCCCAATGACAAAATTAAAAATATTTGGGGCACAACCCATCACTTGACTAAGAAAGATAATTGACAAATATGTACAGAAGACGTGTTTTCGACCAGGTGAACGCACATAAATCAAATATGTGGACATAGCCCACCTGTAAAGCAATTATAGAAACTTAACATCATGATACAGACGTAAATAATTCATCTGTTCATGCCAAAATCCATCCTATCTACATATTATGGCTAATCATTCGAAAATTTTTACACATAAAGTAGTATAATCCCATAAAGCATGAAAACACATTAAATGAAGTGACACATTCCCAGAATAAATCCATCATACACAAATACTGAAAAGAAATAGAGATACAACCCTAAAATTTAACATGAAACTCAAGAAAAAGGGAATGGGATTCTTACCAATTTAAGTAAGAAGTTCAAATTTGGGAAGAGGGAAGCGATTATGGCGATAGTGCGTCGACGAACAAAGAAGACGGTGGTGGCGGTGAACAGAAGGGGTGAAAATGGATTATGGATCGTTAGGTAGGTGAAGAATGGTTGGGAATTAATGTAAGAGATGAGAGATAGGAAGGAAGGTGAGTAGTGGTGGTCAATATTAAAGACAGCAATACGGATTTATAGTGGTGATAAGCACTGATGGAGGGTTTGAAGATGAGAAGTGGGTTTTGTGATAAGAAGGTTAGCAGACCCTTTATTTGTTTTTTTTTTCTTTTTGTCTCGTAGTCGGCATGTCTGCACACATTACTTGGCATGATCATGCCCAATACAAAATTACACTTCGTCTGTTTTTTTTCTTCTGGCACAACTATGCCTAGAACTACGTGCACTTGCTCCCATTATAGAAATAGAACTTTTTGATTACCCTCTAGGTGTGTCCGCACCTACAAATGCCTAGTACGGAATGTGATTTATTTCCTTTGTTTGTTCAGCATATCCGTGCCCTAATTTGAGCACACGTGCGCCCATTCTAGTGCTTGATAACCTTGTTTTCTATTCACATTGACTTCAAGTTATTGTGGATTCGAGTAGAATAGAAGATTTGACTCTATAGACGAATTAAAAACAAAAATTTGAAAAAATAAAATAAAATTAAGTAAGGTTTGGCTGCCTCCCAAGAACCACTTGATTTATGCCTTGGCTTGACTTTTCATCATATTTAGATAGCTTCATTTAAAGCAATTGAGGTTTGTTGGCAATCAACAACTCATTCCCAATAATGTTTGATTTTTTGACCATTTACCTTGAATCCATTCTTTGAGCTTTCATTTTCCAACTTTACTGCCCCCTGGGGGATACCTCTATAATGCGAAACGATCCAAACTAGCAAAACTTTGGTTTTCCTGGGAGTAATTTAAGTCGAGAGTTAAATAAAAAAGCATATTGTCCCAGCTGAAAATGGTGCTCAACAATTTTCTTATTGAGCCGCTTCTTTTCCTTTTTCTTATATATGTTGGCCTTTTCATATACTTGTAGCTGAAATTCATCCAACTCATTGAGTTAAAATAACCTCTTTTCTCCTACAACTTGTATATCAAATTTTAGTTTCTTAATAACCTAATATGCATCATGCTAGAGTCCAATTGGACGACGACATGCCTTGCCATAAATCAAGTTATATGGAGACCTTCCTATGGGTGTTTTGTAAGCAATTCTATATCCCAAAATGCCTTATCCAAATGCCTAGATCTATTCTTACGAGTGGAACTTACGATTTTCTCAAGAATTCATTTAATTTCTAGATTTGATACCTCAACCTGTCCACTCGTTTGGGGATGATAAAGAGTGAAAATTTTATGTTTTCCGCCATATTTGGCAATAAAGCTTCAAAATTTCGATTGATGATTGCTCTAAGAGTACCAAGATAGGAGAAAATATTCTTTTTAATAAAATTTACCACAACTTTAAAGTCATTAGTGGGTAAAGCAACTACCTCAACCTATTTAGTCACATAATTGATAGCAACTAAAATATACAAATTACCAAAGGATAGAACAAAAGGACTCATAAAATCAATGTCCCAAGCATCAAACAATTTGACTTCCAAGATTGTGTTAAGGGGAATCTCATATTTTCTGGAGATGTTTCATGTCTTTTGGCACCTATCACATTTGGCAACAAAAGAGCAGGCATCTTTGAACAGAGTAGGCCAGTAAAAACCTAACTAATACTTTTGCACAATTTTTTCTCCGTGAAAATGACTGAAAATGACCATCGTATGGGAATGCATAACATTGTTCAAAAATATCATTTATTTCAAAGTCAAGCACGCAACGGCTCGTAACATGATCAGAACATTGTTTAAAAAAAAAAAGATTCATCCCAAAGATATCTTATAACATCAAACATGAACTTTTTCTTTTGTTTTGCATTGAGATCGAAAGTATGATACCACATAATAAATAATTCACAATAACAGTATACATGGAACTTTTTGAATCACAAGCACAAGTATTTGTTCATCAAGAAAGTCATCATTTATCAGACTAGGCTCAACAAGTTTATTGTAAGATTCAAGCCTAGATAAATAATCAGCTATTTGAATTTTAGTTCCTTTCCTGTCTCGAATTCTTAAATCAAATTCTTGCAAAAACAATACCCAGCGAATTAGTCTAGGCTTTGCATCATTTTCCTCATTCTAGTACTTGATAGCAGAATGATCAATATACACAATGACTTTTTTACCACTAAATAAGATCTAAACTTATCAAAAGAAAACACTACAGCAAGCAGCTCTTTTTCTGTGGTAGTATAGTTAATTTGTGCATCAAGAAGTGTTTTGCTAACAAAATAAATTGAATGAAAAACTTTATCTTTTCGTTACTTAAGACAGTGCCAATAGCAAAATCACATCACACATTAGCTTGAAAACGAGATCTCAATTAGGAACAATTATAATAGGTGCAGAAATTAATATCCCTTTTAGTTCATGAAGGCCTGAAGATAAAGGGGCATTCCTTTCAAGCAAATTGCACAAGGATTTCAAAATTTTAGAAAAAAATTTGATAAATCATCGATAAAACCCCTACATGTAATGCCCTGAAACCTAAAGTCTCCGCCCCTAGGTCTAAAACGTTACAAGTGGGTACAGTTACTAAACTAGAACCTTCAATAATTCACTTATCATCATCAAGATCCATTACATCAAAATCTTAATACAAAATACATAAGTAAATATCCAAAACTCAACATGAGTTGGCAAATAAGCATTATTCTATTACAATTTCCTTAATACATAACGGCAAAATTTCTTAAGTTCTTGAACTCTCCACAAAGTTCCTGAAAATTAATTTCCTACAACAATAGAATTAAGGGGGTAAGTCCACTGACTCAGCAAGGATTGTAACTATAACCATGAAAAAGGTAGCTCAATCGAATACGTTCAAGGAGTTTAAGATATCAATTAAACAAATCTCAGAAATAATTGATATCATGATTTCATAATCAATCATTTAGCCCAAAGGCTCAAGCATAACGATTCGATATTCATAACAATGCGTTCAATAACATCAAACAATTTATGAGCTCAACCTTTAACAATGAATATGAACATGGAAATAAATATGACTAGACTAGTTTTTGGTATGTCTGTCACCTTATATCTTCAAAATCAATTTTTTTCCTTATTCCTCTGAATCACCTCTGAGTAGTTACTCAAGAGGATATTATTAGACACAGTTGCTACAGCATGGTCGATCACGAGCCTTAGAGTAATTTCTCAAATACCTACCTTTAGGTTTCTTGGAATTACCTAACATTTGAAAAGCCCTAAGGTTGAGATCAACAATCATTATCACCCCAATCCTTTCCCTTGAAGTTCCCAGGGCCCAACAGTCATGCATTAGGTTTCAAGAATTTGGACATGACAATAAAATTTTCATTGGATCAACAAATGGATACTTTGAACATTGGATATAACAATGAAATTCTCATTGAATCAATAGACGAATACTTTGAATATTGGATATAACATTTAGGTCGAATCATCGAACATAAGAACATCACTTTGATTATCAAAACATTTAAAAGATATGAAATAAGGATTAAAAATAGTGAAAACAGGGTGTGAATGGTGAAAAAGGCCACTAGAATGGGCGGGTCCGCGAGCGCGAAAGAGCGACCTGGGGCTACTGCCTCGAGAACTTTCACGCCAGTAATTGGCCCGGTCGTGCCCATTAAATATTTTTTTTTCAACAAAAATTTTCCAGTAGAGATTTTATTTTATTTTAAGCATGAAATATGTTACGAAATTTTGAAAAATAAAACTAAATTTATGAAAAATCACTTTTATCCAGAATTTAAGATTTGAGGGTATTTTGCCCATTAGCCTCTTTTGTTAAAACATTAAAGTCTCAAATAAAAAATTTTAGAAGTCATTTGGATTTTCTTATGTCCAACAGTCCATCATTCATGATCATTCAAGGATAGTATCAAGGTATTCTACAAGACATTCAATAAGTCCACGTCTCAAAATTTCCAACAATGAAAGCAAGAGCCATAGCAAGAACAAGGTAGGAAATTCAAGAATAATTATAGCAATAACCCTTACCTCTTGTCCTTAAGCTTTAAGTCCCAACATGATCCAAAATGAACTCTACATAATCCTATTTATAGTAATCAGATCCTGACTTGATTTGAAATCTTCATTCAATAGAGCTTGAACTCTCTTAAAATTCTTCTAATATTGTTGAGTCCATAAAGGGTTGGGAATTAAGAAATGGCTTGAAAGTGTCTGAAAACCTTTTCCTCATAAGAGTCTGAAGGTGACGCGTGCGTCTAAAGAATTAAGTCCCAAGATGATATTGAGATCTTAAAATCCTTCGAGTTTATTCCACCTATCAACATCAAGATCATTTAGATACTAGACCACATCTTCATACCATGGAAAATCGATGATCTAGTTTCAACGGTTGGATTCCTAGCACATTTTTGGATATATTCCAACAGGTTTAATGGTGTATTTTTCCTTTATAAATCCATTAACTCGATAATCTTTCTAATGGTGACCTCCGATCAATGATCCAATGGTCGAATCTTCGTCTATACCCTTTTAAATCCCACTCTCTGTCACTGCCCCTCTTCCCGACAACCCTAACATGTTATTTTTTTTAGCATTTTCGAGCAGTTTTCTCCATAATTTTAAGTAATTCTTAATGCTAAAATTATCTATACTCAATAAGATTTCTAGCGGTATATTATTTGGGTCGGTTTGATAAGATTAAGGTAGATTTTTAAGCTTTGGGAATTGAAGGATACGTAGGGACAGTAGTCCTCGAGAGATGATTTATGTGTCTGTGTCTGTGTGCGTGTGCGCGCGCGTTTAGATTTCTATCTTTAACTCAAATATCAAAATATGTTTCCAATCAAATATATTCTTTAGGTTAAACCACCTATTAGTTATCAAAATTAATTTAGACACTTCATCATATTTAAGTTCAATGGTCCAAGGGTTCCATGGATATGGTTAATCAAGGCTACGACTCAAGGATTTATCACACGATTTCAATCAAATCCAATATTCAATAATTAATTTAACTCAATGGAATATTAGATCATTGGCAATAACAAGAAAATAAAGCCAATGGGAATTATAGCCATACTTCTTACCTTGAGTTCTAAGCTTTAATGGAGTGGCTGGTGACCAAAATTCTATTGTCATAACTTATTACAACCAAGCCATACATATATGTTATATCATGCTTTAAACTATAACCAAGAACTAATTCTTTAAAGCTTAACAATATACCTAATTAGGAGAGTGTTACCCCAAGCTTTGAAGTTTGAAATTCTCGTAACTTTGAAGAAGTTGATAAGAGTGTTTAAATGCAAGAAAAATCCCAACACATCCATATTTGTAAAGGTTTGTGGGATGCCAAAGCCTATGTAGAAAGTTTGGCAAGGATAAGCTTGACCAAAAGTGAAATATCTTCACCTCCTAGTGTGTGTTTCTGTGTGTGGCTGAGAGTGTGTGTTTGTGTGTGTATCTATATTTTGTTTATTTATTTATTTATTTTCATAGTGTTGGGTTGGGTTTTGCACAATTGAGCTCAAATTCTTGTGCCAAAGTTTGGGCTGAAATTCTTTTTTGGTCAAAATAATGTATTTGATAATTTTTCGGTGCAAACAAAATTTTTCAGAAGTGATAAAATATTCTCGATTGACCAAATCTCAAATCGGCAAAATACCGATTAAGGTTTTTATCAAAAATATTTTTTTTAAAAAAAATATTTACCGATTAAAATTAAGATTTTAAATATTGAAATAGGAAAATTTTCGTTTAAAATTTTAATTAGAAAAATTTTCGGGGTGTTACATTCTCCCCTCTTAAAAGAATTTGGTCCCCAAATTCATATCTTTACTCAAATAGATGAGGATATTTATCTTGTATCTCATCCTCATGCTCCTAAGTTGCGTCTTCTATTTTTTGATTCCTCTAAAAGACCTTAACTTGGGATATCCTATGATTCCTAACTTTCTCAGGCCTGGTAATCTAGGATGTGAATAGGTTATTCTATACACATAAGGTCATTTTGGATGGGTACATTGAGGTGTTTTGCAATGTGTGAGTGATTTGCATGATTTCTTCATAATTGGGAAACATGAAAATCACCATGAATTCTGGTAAGGTTCGGTGGAAGTTCTAATCGATATGCTACTAGGCTTATATGTTTGACAAATTCAAAAGCCTTATATACTTCTGGCCCTTCATGTCAAAATAGTGACTAGACCACTAGTTTGCGGTCCTTTATGATAGCATCCCTTATTTTAGTACCTAACTTAATTGTTTTTGCAAAACAGTCTATCATAGCCTGACGTTGATACAGTCATTTTATTCCCAAAATAAGATTATAGTCCTAGATTGGCAGTTCAATAAGATGGGCGATGAATTCCTAATTTTCTATAATCTCAGGGGAATCTAGATACCTAATGCAAGTTCTATAATATCCTCTTATAGGTTTTAAACTTCATATGGAGTTCCCATGAGTTCTAAGTGGAACCTATTCGCTTAGCACATACTATCGATATAAAAGAGTGTTGCGTAGTACTAGAGTCAAACAAAGCTTGGCATAGAAATCTTGGATTGGGGTGTTACCTCCCACCACTTGCATGGGCCCACCCCTCTCACTCCTGCTATATATTTCCCCCAAGTCCACACAGCTCTTTCGCGATTCCACCTTTACTCCACAACGTGCTACTAGTCCTATGCTACCTCTTCTAAAAGAAAGGTAGCATATCTAACTTGTTGTTCTTTCAAGTAATTAAGCACCCCAAAGATTTTCTCAATCTCCCCAATCCATGCCTCTGCTTTCTGTTATGCTGCTATCCTTGAACCTGAGTAAACTAAACCTTGAAAACCTAACTAACAATTTATCATTAGAATTTTCCTCGTTATCACGTCCTTGGTCAGCCGGCTGTCAGAATTGATTTGTAAATTGCTACAGTAAAGTGAATAATTGATCAGCAGGAGGCTCATTTCTTGCAGGGAAAGTTTTCTCACGTGGCCCTCTCGTGGTAATGCATTCTCTACATTAATCAGGATTTTGGATGTCCGCAATTCCTCAAATAAAGCTTGTCTTGGCCTACTACATTTTTTAGGGGGTTCATTTTTTGAGATTCCTTTTCTTGTCACCATAATTATCTAAAATGGGTCAATAAATTTTCTTAGTATCATTCCAATAATCTATTATCACAAAGTTTCAAAATTTTCTTTATCACAATATATGTATAAAACATCAAGGCTTAAAATAAGCAATGCCAAAAATCCTGTATTCATTTATGTTCAAAATATCTATCATTATATAGCAAAAAATATGGGTACTAAACCATCTCCAAAACAACAAAAAGAAGATGGCTATATAACCACTTACCACATCATGCTTAGTTTTCTATCATACTCCCATTACTAGGCTTCACAAAAATTGGCATTACTTAAAGCTACTACTACATGTTATAACCAAGTCCCTCACTTACTAAGTCTATCCACCAGATAATCGAGATCCTCTTCCAAATCCTTATCTAAGTCATCTTCGTCATGGCCCTTTAAACGCTTCTCGAACCACCCAAGTTTGACATCCATTATGTGCACTTGCGATGGGAGTCCTTGAGGTATCACCCAGCTTTGTGGCTTTGTCCACCATCACGGCTCACTACTCCCACCGACTTCCAGCACCTTAGGCATCCTCGGCAAACTTTGCCTCACATGAGGTAGTGGCGACACTCTCCCGGGACCAACATCAATAATTATCCCACCTTACTTATGAGCCTCCGAAGCATATACTCTATCTCCGAACAATGTAGGCATCCATGATGATCCGGGCTTTGGAAGGTTGGAACGACCACTCTCTTACAATAGCCTTGAGCAATCCATTCGACATCCACCATCGAGTTTGTCAACCTCCACATTATGTCCTCACATTGGGCTATCACACCCCTAAGAAGTTGAGCCAAGTGTGTTCGAGTGCTACTAGCCATATTTTTCAAATTTTGGCATTGGGTTTGATGTTTGTTTGCCATATGCTCATCTCTCGTTTTGCCCATTTTCCATATTCATGATACAATCGATGTTACCTCAAATCCACCTCGTTCCAATATTCCGTCTCCTTATACTTTTGCTCCAATTTCTTCTCGAAGATCTCTCTTTTTGCGTTTCCTATTTGCTTTATCCTTACAAGCATGAGTCTTTCTAATGACTTATTTTTTCTAGCTTTACCCTTATCCATCCTACCCACTTGTCAAGCACAAACACAATGTTAGTAAAAATTGCATTTATAATAATAAATCTATCTAAATAATGAGGTTTCCTGGAGCTCGAAGAACAATTCTTTTCTTTCTCATTAATCTAGGATCAAATGATTAACGCATAAATATAAAGGTTCACAAATTGGTAGGCCTCTCAATTTTAATCCAATATATTTAAGCATTACCCATCATACCAAATAATTAGAAACTTAGTTTAGTCAAATACTATGACATAAGTCCAAAGAGGTTTCTATCCCAAAAATCTACTTCCAGTGTAGCTCGAGTTCTTTCTCATAGAGACCCAGAGCTCTGATATCACCTGTAATGCCCAGGATCCTAAAGCATTCGTCCCTATGTCAAAAACATTGCCAGTGGGTAGGGTTACTAAATTAAAACCTTCAATAATTCATTTATCATAATCAAGATCCATTACATCAAAATCTTAATACAAAACACATAAGTACATATCCAAAACTCAACATGAGTTATACAACTAAGCGTTATCCTATTACAATTTCCTTAAAACAAAACAGCCTAATTTCTTAATTTCTTGAATGCTCCACGAGACTCCTGAAAATTAATTTCCTACAATAGTAGAATTAAATAGGTGAGTCCACTGACTCAGTAAGGACTACAACTATAACTATGAAAAAGGTAGCTCAATCGATTATGTTCAAGGAGTTCAAGATAACAATACGATTAAACAAATCTCAAGAATAATTGATATCATGATTTCATAATCAATCATTTAGCCCAAAGGCTCAACCATGATGATTTGGTATTCATAACAATATGAAACAATTCGTGAGCTCAATTTTTAACAAGGAATATTGATATCAAAATAAATATGGCAAAACTAATTTTTGGTAGGTTTATCACCCTTATATCTTCAAAATTAACCTTTCTTCTTATTACTCATAACCACTTTTGAGTAGTTACTCAAGAAGATATTATTAGGCATAGTTGCCGCATCACAGTTGACCACGAGTCTTAGAGTAATTCCTCGAATACCTACCTCCAGGTTTCTTGGAATTACCCAAATTTGAGAAATTCCAAGGTTGAAATCGACGATCGCTATCACCCTAGTACTTTCCCTTGAAGTTCCCAGGGTCCAATATTCATACATTATGTTTCAAGAATTCGGACATGACAATGAAATTTTTGTTGGATCAATAAACAGATATTTTGAACATTGGATATGACAATGAAATCCTTATTGGATCAATAGATGAATACTTTGAATATTGGATATAACATTTAGGTCGAATCATCAGACATAAGACATTACTTTGATTATCAAAATATTTAAAGGATATGAAATAAGGATTAAAAATAGTAAAAAAAGGGTATGAACAGTGAAAAGGCTACTAGAATGGGCACGTCCGAGTGCAAAATCGTGCGCAAACATGGAAAAGAGACCTCAAGCTACTATCTCGGACGCCTCCACGCCGGTAATTGGCGCGGTCGTGCCCATTAAATATTTTTTTTCTGCAAAAATTTTTCAGTAGAAATTTTATTTTATTTTAAGCATGAAATATGTTAAAAAATTTTGAAAAATAAAATTAAATTTATGAAAACTCAAAATATCCAAAATTTAAGATTTGAGAGTATTTTGTCCATTAGCCTCTTTTGTCAAAACATTAAAGCCTCAAATCAAAGATTTTAGACGTCATTTGGATTTCCTTATATCCAATGGTCCATCATTCATGATCATTCAAGGATAGTATTAAAGTATTCAACAAGACGTTCAATAAGTCCATGTTTTAATATTTCCAACAATGAAAGCAAGAGTCATAGCAAGAACATGGTAGGAAATTCAAGAGTGATGGCAATAACCCTTAACTCTTGTCCTTAAACTTTAAGTCCCAAATGATCCAAAATGAACTCTACATAATCCTATTTATATTACTCGGATTCTGAGTTAATTGGAAGTCCTCATTCAATAGAGCTTGAACTCTCTTAAAATTCTTCTGATATCGTTGAGTCCATAGAGGGTTGAAAATTAAGAAATGGCTTGACAAAGTGTTTCGAATGGCTTGAAAGTGTCTGGAAACCTTTTCCTCATAGAAGTTTGAAGGTGATGCATGCATCTACAGAATTAAGTCTCAAAATGATATTGAGATCTTAAAATCCTTCGAGTTTACTCTGCCTATTAACATCAAGATCATTTAGATACTAGACCACACCTTCATATCATGTAAAATCGATTATCTAGTTTCGGTAGTCGGATTCCTAGCATATTTTTGGATATATTCCAACAAGTTTAATGGTATATTTTTCCTCAATAAATACCTTAACTCAATAATCTTTCTAACGATGACCTCTGATTGATGATCTAATGGTTGGGTCTTCGTCAATACCCTTTTAAATCCCACCCCTGTCACTGCTCCTATTCTCGGCAGCCTAACATGTTATATTCGTTTAGCATTTTTGGGCAATTTTCTCCATAGTTTTGAGTGATTCTTGATTCTAAAATTATCTACCCTTGATAGGGTTTCTAACATTATATCATATGGGTAGGTTTGATAATATTAAGATAGGTTTTTTAAGCTTTGGAAATGGAAGGATGCGCAGGGAACAATGGTACCCAAGAGATGATTTATGTATGTGTGTTTAGATTTCTATCCTTAACTCAAATCTCAAAATATGCTTCCAATCAAACACAATCTTTAGGTTAAACTACCTATTAGTTATCAAAATTCATTTAGACACTTCATCATATTTAAGTTCAATGGTCCAAAGGTTCCATAGATATGGTTAATCAAGGCTAGGGCTCAAGAATTTATCACACGATTTCAATCAAATCCAATATTCAACAATTAATTCAACTCAACAGAATATTAGATCATTGGCACTAACAAGAACATAAAGCCATGGGAATTATAGCCATAATTTTTACCTTGAGTTCTGGGCTTTAATGGAGTGGTTGGTGACCAAAATTCTATTGTTAGAACCTATTGCACCCAAGCCATACATATGTGTTACATCATGCTTCAAACTATAACTAAGAACTAATTCTTTAAAACTTAACAATGTACCTAATTAGGAGAGTGTTTCCCCAAGCTTTGAAGTATTGAAATTCTTATAACTTTGAAGAAGTAGATGAGAGTATTTAAGTGCAAGAAAAATGCCAACACATCCATATTTGTAAAGGTTTGTGAGATGCCAAAGCTTGTGGTGAAAGTTTGGCAAGGATAGGATTGACCAAATATAGCACCTCGGGATCCAGGAACGGCCGCCCCTGGGCTGACAACACTACCTGTGGGCAGGCAGACCTCTAGCGGAGCAATAAACACATAACATAGCGCAATAGTAAACAAAACACTACAATATATATTTATACATAGGTTTCTAAACGTTACATAACAGGTGTCGTCATTACAACTTCAACTAAAAAAGTGATATTTACACAAAATCTCCATAAATGATTGTCCTAGTGGCTACAAGCCACCTAGTAAGGAACTCATTTATTACAAGCCAAACAGAAACCCTTAACCTCAAGTGTACATTTCTATCATTTACAATAAATGAAAATACAAAGTATAATTGCATAATTATAATCCAACTAGCTTCCAACTTATTCACCTACACATGGTAAAATAATTAAATAAGTCCACTGACTTAGTAAGAAGCATAGCTATGGAATAGAGAAGAACAAGGAATCCAATAAAAGAGTGAAAAGACAATAAGCTCAACAATGAAAAAGAATATGCCAACAATTGCGATTATCTCACAAGCAATGTAAATGACTAGTACGGCAAAAGCATAAACAATAGCTCGGCAAGAGCATAAATAATAGTTCGACAAGAGCATAAATATGTTTAATCATAATAATAAATAGCACAATCGTATGGCAAAGGCAAAACTAATATTTGGTGGATCTATCACCCTTATAACTTTATAATAATATATAATCCTTATCCCTCCACAAGTCCCACACTTGAGTGGCCGCTCGAGATGGTGACCCGATCATGTAGTGTGACAAAAAATGTCAACGAAAAACCTATCTGAGACTACCTTGAAACTACTTAAATAATTAGGAAACTATTCAGAAGATTAACTGTCGGCTCGATGCCGCCCAAAATCCCTCCTGGAGTTTCCCAAGGGCCTAGAAACAATCACATAATAGGTTTTGTAATTCATAGGAGTTGTTCAAGTTAGGATATTCAAAGTTCAAACAAGATTCAGATATTATCAATCAATTTAGATCGAGTTTGGGACACATAAATTATATATTCAAAATTAGGAGAGCTTAACGGAGTAAAATACGAACCAAAAAATGGCAAAACAGATCAAAATTAAGTTTAAAAATGTTCTGGATTGGGTGCCACCGCGGACAAAAGTGGGTGTGGATAAGCATAAAGACGTCTAAAGTTTCTGTCCTGAGCACTTCGGTGCTCAAAAATTGGCGCGGTCGCGCTCGGTGAACAGTACTCGTGAACAGTAAGTTTTTTTTTCCAAACTCCTTAACATATCAGACCTCCACACATGTAAAAATTAGCATTAGTTTGTTCTAGTCATCATTGAGATTTTTTATTTTTAAGTTTTGAATAAATTTTGGCAAAAATAGCAATTTTGGTGTTTTTTAACTATCAAGTTGTTTAAGCCTCTTTTTGTCCATGATTTCCACTCCAACAAGTCTCTAAGATGATTAAGAAAACAATAGCACGAAGTAAGGCCAAGGTTTCAATAGAATTAAGTGTCCCAAAATAAGGAATTCTAATGATATTTCATCAACACAATTCATCCAATTCAAGAAGTGGAATAAACTAATTCAAGTTCCAATCCATAGCAAGTATTTAAAGAAGAAAATAGCTATGATCCTTACCTCTTTAGCTATTAACCTCAAGGTGATGATAGCAAGCTCCCAAGTTTTCTATCAATCCTAAAATCAATTCAAAACCATGAGAAATTGTACCATTTTTATTCAACTCTACTCATAAATCCTTAAATCAAAATAGATAATTTACCACGTGTATCAATCCCTGTTTCTTTTCCCCTTTGTTAATCAAGTTTCAATCTTTTAAAGATTATGGTGAAGACAAGATCAGTAAATATTGGTTTTTTGAAAATTTTCTCTCTTTTATCTTCTCTCATTTCCTTCTCTTTTTTTCCCTTCACTTTTCTCTCTTCTCTCTTTTTTTCTTCTTCTTTTCCGGACCAAGGTGAGAAGAATTCAGCAGCTATAATTTGTATTATAGGAGATAAAATGAGGATCTATTTGTCATTTTAAATTTGATGAAAGGTGTCAATTGATTATGAATTGTAGGTTGCTAGCACAATGATGTTATAAGCTTGGTTAAGGATTACTTCTCACATTTAAAAATCAAATATCTTTAGCTATGGGGTGTGTGTGTGTGTGTGCCGGCTATATGTGTGTATATATATGTATGTATTTTGATTTTATTTATGGTATAATTTAGTGTATAATATATGATATGCTAA
>JACFYI010003418.1:179875-195344 GCA_014898755.1 Handroanthus guayacan | reverse complement strand
GAAGTAGGAGATGGTTGCTTCTCAATAGTTTCCAACTTTGCCTTGTTTGATTCATCTATCAAAAACTTTATGACCTAGAACTAGTCCTTTTTGTACCATGAAATGGCATTTTTTCCAGTACGCACAAGGTTAGTATCTTCACATCTTTGCAACACAAGCAAGATTGTTACGACATTTATCAAATGAATTTCCATAAATAGAAAAATCATCTAAAATTACCTCAAGAAAGTGAATATTGCCATCATGCATCTCTGAAAAGTAGCTATTGCATTGTAAAATCCAAACGGCATTCTTCGGAAAGCAAAAGTTACATAAGAACAAGTGAATATGGTTTTCTCTTAATCTTATAGAGCTATGGTTATTTGGTTATATCCTGAATAACTATCTAAAAAACAATAAAACTCCATCCATGCTAATCTAACATCTGATCAATAATGGGTAAAGGAAAATGATCTTTTCTAATGGCCTTGTTCAACTTCCTATAAGTTTATACATACTCTCTACCCATCACTAGCCCAATTGGAATTGACTCCTTGTGCATATTCAGCACCTCAGCTATTCCTTCTTTTTTGGTACATATTGAATAGGGCTAACCTAAGAACTATTGGAAATAGGGTAGATAATTCTTGCATCTAGCCATTTAATTATCTCTTTCTTCACTATTTCCTTTATTATTGAGGCTTTCTTTGACTCTTTTATGGAGGCTCTATGATCATCTTCAAGTAGTATCTTGTACATACAAAAGGAAGGGCTAACTCTCTTGATGTTAGCTATGTTCCAGCCAATTGCTCTTTATGCTCTGTTAGCCCCCTTAATAGTTTTTCTACTTGCAAACCAAAAAGAGAAGATGAAATTATGATAGGCAAAGTATCTAATTCACCTAAGTAAGTATAACGAAGATGAATAGGAAGAACTTTTAATTCTAGCTTAGGCAGCTCTTTGATTGAGGTTTTTGGGCTCTTAAAGATACAGGCTTCTCTAGAGATTCAACTTTCTTGAGTTTTTTTAATCCTTTGAGGAATCCAAATATCTTCACTACTTCTAGGCCTTCTTCATCTTCTTCATCTACCAAGTTAAGTAACGTTCTCTTTAGTGGGTCTACAGCTTGCCCCACATATGGGTCTTTTCCTGCAAAGCTGTCAACCACACTTACCGAAAAACATTCATTAGGTTTATTAGGAAATTTCATAGCTTTAAAAACAATAAAAGTAATCTACTAGTCTTGAACCCTCATTGTCAATTCACTTTTTTGAATGCAAATTAGATATTTATCTATAGCCAAGAAAGGTCTCCTGAGAATAATAAGTACCTCACTATCAACTTCCATGTCCAAAACAATGAAATTAGCAAGAAATATGAATTTATCAACTTTAAAATGTATATCTTTAATAATTCCCCTTGAATGAGTGAGTGACGTATGTGCTAACTATAAACTAACGCTAGTAGGTTTAGCTTCTCCTAGTCCTAATGTGCGATAAATTGAATAGGGCATTAGGTTGATACTAACTCCTAAATCGCATAATGCCCTACTCGAAAAATGAGTGCCAATTTTGCAAGGTATCATGGAACTCTCAATATCCTTAAGCTTAGGTCGTGACTTCTATTAAATTATGGCACTACATTCATCAATTGAAGTTACCATTTCATAATAACTGAAATGCCTTTTTAGGATAAAATATCTTTAATGAATTTAACGTAACTAGGCATTTGTGCAAAAGCTTCGGCAAAAGGGATGTTACTATGGAGTTAAATTGCTTTTCTAACTTTTGCTTTTGCAATCTTTGAGGAAAAGGAGGTCGGGGATTCGTAGTTTTAGTTACCTCACGTGGTGCTTCAACGTCTTTTTTCTTTTTCATCAAAGATTATCTTCTTTTCTTATGTAATTGCGTACTCTTTTGTGATCTCTTGAAGTTCCCTTCCATCACACAAAGTCACGGCTTGGCACTGTTCTTTTTCATCCCTAGTAGGGTTTATCTCAATGTTGCTTGGTAATGACATTTGAGAATGATAATTTATAGGATTGGCTAATTGATCTATTTAGATTTCCATTGACTTGAATGTGCAGCTGTACTAGCCATGAACAACATAAATGTTTTCTCCAACAAAGGTTTATGTTCGTACATAGACTGTTGTACTTGTTGCTGCATGCACTGTTGATACATTGGTGCTAATCCATGCCCCTAATTATTATTCCAAGAACAGTTGGGTGTTGTATCCACCCAGGGTTGTAGGGGTTAGAATAAAGATGTTTTGAGCTTTTCAAGCATTACTTACAAAGTGAATGAATTCAATGTTGTGAGGGCATTGATTAGAATGGTGGCCTTAACCACATGCATCGCACAAAATGAAACATGTTGCACTTGATTGACCCAAAGATTTTTCAGAGATTTTACTAAGAAATCTATCTTGGTGTTCATAGCTATCTATTGATCCACTTCTTGTACACCTGCAAATTTCTTAGGCCCTGCCCTTTTCGACTTTTTTCCAAAACAATTAGTCGCTAACTTATTCAATAAACTATGGCACTCTACAATAGTTCTAGATAGAAACGAATCCCCATTCAAATGATCTAATTTATCTCTACCACTTTTAGTTAGACTATAATAAAAGTCTGGACTTGGACAAGCTTTTGAATATCGTGGTTGGGGCAATTCCTCAGGATCCTCTTGAATTGACTCCATATCTCGTAAATAGTTTCTTATTTACTTTATCAAAACGTATTTATCTCCTCTCTCAATCCAGCTGTCTTTTTCAAAGAAAATATTTGGAAATAAACTATTCTTCCAATTCTACTCAAGTGATGATAGATTCCTTTGACAGGAATTCAAACCGGTATAAGGTGTCCTCAAGGAGAGAAAAAGGAAACAACCTCAATTTGCATGCATCCTTTGTAGCCCCCTCTTGTCTCATTGAGTCACAGATTTTTAGAAAATTATCGATGTGCCTATTAGGTTTTTTATGAGATAACCCGCAAAATTGCACTGTATTCTACACCATACAGATCACAGGAATTTTTACCTTAACACCTGTAGAATGGCTGGTAGTACAATACTTGATTTCTTTTTGTATATTTAGGAAGAACTAAATTCGCAACTGGAGTATTTTCGTAATTTTCAGCCATGATTACTTCTTGATTTGGTCCAGTCTTATTTCCTCCTTGGTATTTTTCTCCAATTTTCTTCTTTTTGCTTTGAAGATGTGTTCAATTCTAAGATTGAATGGTTCCAAATCCTGGTCTTGTCCTTTTCACATATAACGTAATGAATAAAAGTATCATTCCCACAAGGAATCATATTATTTTCAATTGAAAAGCAGCAAAACAAGAATAACTTGAACTAAACGAGATTTGATGATAAGTGAAATTGGATGAAACTTGTGAATAAAAGAAAGTTTGATTAAAGAAGTTTTCATAAGTATAAACACCTAGAATTTTGAAATCCCCATTTTACATAAATTAACTTTATTCTTATTTCCCAATTTATTTTTGAATGATTATAATTATTAATCCTAATTCATATGCAACTACGAGCCCCTTTTGGGTTAGTTGTCGTTAGAACTCCTATTTAATCAATTCAATATATTCCTATATGAATCACATAAACCAGGAATTAATAAAGAATCACTTAATAGGCTACTTAAGGCATGGATGTATATTCCTATCCTTCACGCAAATTAATTTATTCGGCTTATGCAAATAAATCAAACTGAAGTTCTCCTATCGATAACTTACTTTGAATATCCTTCCAAGAACTTTAGAGTTCAAATAATTAATCAAATTGTTGGCCAGACAATCAAATTAAAATAAGTACCAAGATAAAAGAAATAATAAAAAATCACATGATGGATCAACGAAAAATAACAATTTGAACTAATATACGTAAAAAGGTTCAGACATAATTCTGTAGAGAGTGAAGTTAGTTCATATTCATATTAATGAACATGAACCTCAACTAGAAAAGAAATAGATGAAAAATAACTGAAAAGAACTAAAGACACGATGATTATAAATGCTTCCTTTGAATAAGCCTTGAGACGACCCAAGATGATCCAAAATGAACTCTACATAATCCTATTTATAGTACTCAGATCCTAACTTGATTTGAAGTCTTCATTCAATAGAGCTTGAACTCTCTTAAAATTCTTCTGATATTGTCGAGTCCACAGAGGGTTGAGAATTAAGAAATGGCTTGACCGAGAGTTTTGAATGGCTTGAAAGTGTCCGGAAACCTTTTTCTCGTAAAAGTCTAAAGGTGACGCGTGCATCTGCAGAGATAGTGGCGTAGTCATGCCCATCACAGTGAACTACAACTTTTGCTTCAGGCTTGGGGCTGTATGTGCACCCACTTCGTTGTGTTTTTTCCATAGTTTATGAACTGGGCTCGTCCGCACCCCCCATGTATAATTTTTCTCTTGTTCTGATGTGGCCAACTCTAGGCGCACTCGCGGCCAGTTCAGTGGTAAATTGTTTCGTCTTTTCATTCTTTTGTACTCTTTTTATAAATTAATTTATATTTCGCACATTTAGCATAATGTTAATCCAAAATAAAATAAATATTGGATAATTCCATAACTAAATTATGTGAAGATATTGAACATTTATAGAATTATTAGAAATCATAGACAGGCCCAACGCTCAACATTAAAATCTATGCTTGGCAGGATTGCATTTCAGTTGAGCAGCCCAAATTCGGATCAACTATTTTGAAGCAAATAGCCATCTGTATGCTGAAGGGATTAAGCTTATGATTAAACGAAATGTCTTTCGGCGAGGATTTAGAACTTGGTCCACCAGTGGACGAAATTACTCAATACTTTCTTCAGACCATCAACATAAAAATCTCATTTCCCTGTTACAATCATGCGAACAAACCTCTCAAACTGCTCAGATTCATGGTTTGATGATCAAGACTGGCCTCGACAACATCATATTCCCACTGAGCAAACTTCTTGCACAAGTTTGTACGCAAGATATACACTATGCAGCCTCAATCTTCGATCGGATAAAAAGCCCAAATCTTTACATGTTTAATACTATGCTCAGAGGCCATTCCGTCAGCGACGATCCGCGAAAGGGCCTGGTTTTGTTCAATTGGATGAGGGCTCAAAACTACAGACACGATTTCTTGCTTGATCAGTTTACGCTTGTTTCGGTTCTGAAATCCTGCTCTCGTCTGTTAGAATTTTGGACTGGGCTAGGAATTCATACAGTTGTTCTGAAATCTGGGTTTGACTTGTTTCTGAATGTCAAGAATTCTCTTTTGCATTTGTATTGTGTTTGTGGAAGAATTAAAGAAGCCCACCAGCTGTTTGATGAATTGCATGCAACGAGAGACTTGGTCTCATGGAACACGTTAATGGGGGGATATCTTACCATGGCTGACCATGATTTGGTTCTGGATTTGTTCAAGAAATTGTATGGGGATGGCTTAGGTGTCACTGTTACTACCATTCTAATTGTTTTGTCAGCTTTGAAGGAAACAAGAAATATTTCCTTGGGAGAGTGTCTGCATTTGCTTTGCTTCAAGCTTGGGTTGTTGTCAAATTTGAACATAGTTACTGCTTTAATTTCCATGTATGGGAAACACAGTAATATCCATTCTGCTCATAAAATCTTTGATGAAAATAATGTTAAAAAGGATGTTGTCTTGTGGAACTGTTTAATTGATGTATATGCTAAAACTGGTCTTCTTGAAGAAGCCCTGGAGTTGCTGAGACTGATGAAGCATGATAAAGTACAGCCTAATTCATCTACCTTAGCAGGGTTGCTGTCTTCTTGCTCTGCCTCTGGGGCTCTGTCTGTAGGCCAATATGTCCATGATTATGTAGAGGAGCAACACTTGGAGTTGGATGTAGTTCTTGGCACAGCCATAGTAGATATGTATGCTAAGAGTGGGTTGCTCGGGAAGGCAATCGATGTTTTCCACAGAATGGAGAGCAAAGATGTGAGGTCTTGGACAGCCATGATATGGGGTTTTGGAGTACATGGGCAAGCAGTTTCTGCAATAAAGCTCTTTCATAGAATGGAGGAGGAAGATTTTGAACCAAATGAAGTGACTTTTTTGGCGGTATTGAATTCTTGTAGTCATGGAGGTTTAGTTGTGGAGGGGATGAGTTGTTTCAGGAAAATGGTGGAAGTGTATAAATTGGTGCCAAAGATTGAGCATTATGGATGTGTCATTGATCTGTTGGGTCGTGCTGGATTGCTGGAGGAAGCATACGAGCTGATCAAGAGGTTGCCAGTTGAGAGGGATGCCACTGCTTGGCGTGCACTTCTTGGGGCGTGTAGAGTCTATGGGAATGTAGATTTGGCTAAGCATGTGAAATGGGAGTTGGAAAGAATTCACAATGAACATCCAGCTGATTTGCTTGTTCTTAACAGTACTTATGCGGTTGCTGGGATAGTGCCACATTGTAGGAGTATGTTGGAGAGGGGAAACTACTTGGTTAAAGAAGGGGATTGTGAGCTTTCAGCTAAGAAGGAAGCTGGTTGCAGTACAATTGAGTTAATATGAAGGGGATTGAACAACATAAGCAATAAGTCTTTTGTTTTTTGGTGTAGCTTCTTCTTATTGCCCAAATCCCTCTTCCTTTTTTATTTTTCATATATTTTTTTTTAAACATATATTTTTTTATATGTTAATGTTGTATGCTTTTGGCGCTAAATGCATTGTACTAAACAAAATATCTTCCAGTCATCTAGTATGAACAGGATTCGACTTGAAAATAATACTATGAAACAAAAATTTCTAGCTATCTAATAATTTTTACAATGGGTTCAATGCAATCACACCCCTCTGTATTTTTCTCTTTTGGCACTCACCCCCCGAACCTTTTAATTTTTGGCAATGATACCTCCTCCGTCTAATTTTCATCCCTATTTCCATTAGAAAATAAATAGATAACAAAAATGCCACCGATCAAATAAATATGCATATCAATTGAATTTTTTTCTTTTTCTATTCCTCTAATAGATTATTTATATTTATGTAATTTATATATTAATATTCTATATCTTTTTAAATACTTTACAAAATTTATAATATATGAAAGCAAATGTAAAATATATTATTGATGAGAAAACAAAAGTTAATAAAAAATAAGAACTTTCATCGAGAAAGTTATATTAATGAATAAGACAGAATACTTTTTTTAACTTAAATTAGGTATGATAATGTATTCTAATGGGTAATAAATATATTATAAATTTTAGAACATATAAAAAGATATAAAATATTAATAAGTAAATACCATAAATATAAATAATGTGTTGAAAAAAATTCAAATAGAATGCATCTTTATTTGATCAAAGGATATTTTTGTCATTTAATTATTTTTTAATGAAAAAAAGGATGAAAAGTGGATAGAGGTGGGTCATTGTCAAAAATTGAAAGGTTTAGGAGATAAGTGCCAAAAGAGAAAAGTTCAATGGGTGTAATTGCATTTAGCCCATTTTACAATATATCAAATCAAACGAGTCAATTACCAAAATATCAATTCAACACATTGGTTTTATTTGGTTAACTCATTCATATAAAGTTACAACTTTTTATTTTTCTCTCCCATCATCTCAATGATAGGATAAAAGGTCATAATAGACAATGTGAGACATTATATAGATGTACTAAGGCGATCAAGAGTCACAACACCAGAAAGCACAGCACTGTTTCGTTCTTTGACCTTCACCTGATACAGGACTCTGCACATTCGACTTCTCGTAAGCTCTGGCAATATAATAAAGAATCTCATGTTTATAGAAAGCAAAGGTTAATCAAACCTGCCTCAAGCCTTCAAGCCACATTTCTGTTATTAATGTTTCGCCCGGATAGACATGCAGAAGAAACCTCCCAGATATGTTCTTGATCATATTTTGTTCTCCTCGACAAATGGTTTTGATGATGCTTCTGACTGCAAAGCCAAGGGTGCAAAGTCCATGCAATATTGGACGAGAAAATCTATGACAAAAAAGAGAGAAAATTGAACAACAGAAATAGAATGACGAATGAAATGGCCATATCGGGCACATGGTAACATAGACCAAATAACTGCAACTCAAAGTTCTTTATCAAAATTTCCAACGGGGGTGTATTCTTACACACCCATATGATGCTCTAGTTCTAAAATCCAGAAAAATAAATATATATATAAATCAGAGATAGTTGGGACGTTAACTGCAAAAGTTTAAAGAAGAAATTACCCGGCGATTTCTGCAGCCATAGGGTCTGCATGCAATGGATTGTAATCACCGGAGAGACTATAAAGCAGTGCCTGCATCACGGTATTGCTAAATATATTTTAGAAAAATACATGCTACTAAGGGAAGTTGGATGTGAGTAAAGAAATTGTCATACTTCTTACAGACTAAGTTATCTGATCATATGTAAGTTAAGAATCAAGAGACAAGAATGTCGAAATATGAAAAATAGAAAATCTAATTTTAGATGCGATAAGGGATGATTAAACAATTCTATAGTTCCAAATTTCTCATGCATCTAAGAAGAATCGAAGAGAAAACATAGTTCCATTTCTTTCAATTTTTTTCTTTTTTCCCAGCTGAATGTAAATAATAATATCTATGCACTACAACAAAAAATATGTTTTTTACTACAAATGTTTTTATTTCACTAGAAATAGTGTGGCAAAAAGAGATTATATGCCACGAGTTTTATATTGTAGTATAAGTTGTCAAAAGATGTGGTAGAAACTAATATTAAATACTATGCTCCTACTTAGTATAGTAAAAGATGTGCTTATTTACTACAATTTTAACAAGAGGCGAATAAAGTACATATTTACTATGATTTTTCACATATCGTGGCAAAAGTTGATGCATTTGACACATTTTTCTTTAGTGAAGTGAAAAGTATGACTTTTGTTTTTTCAAAATTAATTGGCAAATAAAGAACAAGATTCAAAATAAAAAATAGAAAATAAGAAAAAGATTTAAAAAATAAGTTAAAAATTTTAATAATAAATTAAAATATTAAAATCCAAAGAAAAATAATTTTATTTAGAAAAGATGTTAGTATCTTAATAATACATTAAAAACTAAAGTAAAAATTAGTATTTTTTTTTATTTTTTTCTTTCCCCAACCCCATTCTCCACTCCTGTTTTCCCTATTTTCCCTTTTCAATTCTCTATGCCCAAAACCACTCTTCCTCAACAATTCAAGCACACACATATACACTCCAAAACATTTGCAACAAATTTCATAACAAATTTTTTCGTCGCAAGTAACTAAAAATAATATATATTTTTTCAAAAAAATTAAATACATTTGCAACGAAAATATTCCTTCACAATATTATTTTAAAAAATAAATTTAAGTTTGCAACGTAGATATATATCTGTCGAAAAATTATTAAAAAAGATTAAATTTAATCTTGCGACGGAAAAGTTCGTTGTAAAAATAAAATATATTTTTAAAATTTAAATATATTTATTTCTAAAAAATCAAATTTAAAGATTAAAAAACTAAAAATTTAAAAGTTATATTTATTAATTATATATTAAATATATATATATATATATATGAATATTAATTTGCATAATTTTATTATTAAATGAAATACATACCTATCTAAATAATATAGAAACTAAAATATATATTATCAAATACATGAATAAATGTATATTCTATACAAAGGTGCGTAAATATTAAGTATTTGGATTAATAAAAATATCTATATTTGCGTGTAAATATATTAGTTAAATATATTAATTGTAACCTAGGGACATACTATATATATTATTTGACAGAGTTTTATACATAAGAATAACTTTGGCCTAGTGGTTACACACATCAACTTTCAACTTGGAGGTCAGGAGTTCGACTCCATTTAGTTGTAGACTTAAAAAATTATTTGCTAGTCATCCAAGAATTAGTCGGTTTTGGTAACAAGATATGGGGAGGTGGTACCAGAATGAAAATTGTAGTAATAAATTACATTTACTACATTTGATTACTTTAAGAAATTATTTAAATATTTACTACGATTTTTAAAGTGTGGCAATTAATAACTAAATACTACACTTTTTTCAGTGTGGTGAAAAATAGAGTTGTATTTGATGATATTTACCACATTTTAATTTGTAATAATTAAAGATAATTTCGCAGCAAAAGTTAATTACTACGAGTTAAAATACGTAGCTATACTTTTTACCACGCTTGCAATGCCTACGGCCAGAAAAGTGTAGTCCAAGCATAGTAAATAACTTTTTACTACACTTAGTTATTACTTGATACACAATTTTAATCCTAGCAAAAAATATATTTTCTTGTAGTGATGGGAAGCAAATAGATAGAGAAGAGAGAAATATATATCACATTGCCAGTAGACCAAGAAGAGTATCATGTTCCACAAGCTAGTAAAAACTACAGGAGCAGATCATTTCACATTCATCAATATGAAGCCATGTACGGATATCAACATCCAAGGATTTTAGGAAGTCTGAGAGGAAAGTCTAAAGTACTACAGTTTCCACATATCGATCGACTCGAGATTAATTCTCTAGTAGAAGTATTAATTCAGCCTGTTGGAAATTCGGTCATGGATTTAGGTCATCCAAAAGGGCTGATCCAACCTATATTAATTGGAGGGAGTAGTTGAGGTTTAAATTAGGGATAACTCCCTACAGCAACCCACCACTAATTATGAGGTTAGTGGATAAGATGAGATTTGGGATAGATTTCGATTTTGATGTAGAATAGAAGCGTGAAAGAGTACAGATTTTCTCTATATATAGAATTCTCCCTCTCTCCCTTCTCTTAACGTCAATTTGTTTTTCTCTCTCCAAATAGAAAATACACTCTCACCTCTCTTATATATTTTCTCTCTACATGTGTTGTAATAAGAGAGTTTAATAAGTTAGAAATTAATTACCATTGGTAATAAGGCTGTGAAAATTTGGATTATTTTCCATAATTGGTGATTTGATCCGAACTGAAGAGGCAGTCAAGATCAGTGACTCAAGTCAACTACGATCTGGAATAAGGAGCAATTCAAATTCAGTGGTTCAAGTTTATTAAGATTTGAGATGGGTAAGATTCCGTGATTGAATTCGGAAAAACAAATAATTATATATTGTTGAAAGCATGATTTATAACAACCCGAAAATTTTCCTAATTAAATTCTTAAAATTATTGCTTTTAATAGGTAAACGTTTTTACAATATTTTTGAGAAAAATTTTAATCGGTAGACAATTTTTCGCCATTTTGAGTTTTTTCTCTCAACCAAAAATATTTTATCACTTTTGAAAAATTTTTCTTGCACCTGAAAATTATCACATACATTATTTTGGCCCAATTTTTGGCCCAAAATTTGAGTCCAAATTATGTTAAAACCCAACCCACTATACTTTATACACTTAGAAGAGAAAAATATACACACATGCGTACATACAATAACTCTCATCCAAACACCCCTCCAACCTTGATATTTATTGTTTTATAATGAAATTTATTTACAACCAAGTGATTAATCCTCATCTTGCCAATTGGCATGAGCCACAACTAATTGACACCTTGCACACAGAATTGGAAATAACCAAATAATCCTAAAGCTTAGTCTATAAGGCTTAGCACAAACTTGTAAGATAATGCACAACTTCATCCTTTGTCTTTCATTTTTATACAAGGAAATTTTCATCAATATTACCACCTTTCTTCAAAATTCCAACACTTCAATGTTGTTAAGCTTATAATCAAAGGAGAAGAAGTAAGGTTGGACTCTTGGTAAGTTTGAAATGCTAAGAATTTTATGATTTAGGGTTTAAGAGAAATATGGCATATTATCTAATGGTTTTGATTTCTATAGGTTTTGCTTGAACTTGGAATTTTTGTTATCAACACATTGGAATTATCCTAAAGAGGTAAAAATTATGGTTGATTCTTGACTTTCATGAGTTTTCATTTATACTTTGAGACATATTATATTGATTAATTTGGGATTTTGATGATTAACCTTAAATAATATTTAGATTTGAGATAGAAGTATTGAAATTTGGAAAATTAAGATTGAATTCTATCACAGACACAAACATCTTGTTCTCGGGTATACCCCTTGTCCCTGCATAATCTTTAATTTTTAAAGTTTCAAAACCCACTTTAATATTATCAAATTGGCCCATATGATATATCGTTAGAAATTTTATCGAGTATAGATAATTTTAGAATTAAGAATCACTGAAAAATATGGAGAAAAATGACCGAAAATGTTGATTAAAAACAACATATCAGGTCTGCCGAGAACAGGGGCAGTAACTAGGAAGGAAACTTGAGTAGTTATAGACAAAGATCCAACCGTTGGATCGTCAATTAAAAACCACCATTAAAAGATCGTCGAGTTAAGATAATTGTAAAAATAAATCGCATCATTAGACTATTAGGAACTTTGAGATAAAATGATTGGAATAAAAATTGTCATATTTGGAAATGTGGTTAACGAAGAGGTTTTGATATTGAATGATTAGGTGATTTGCTTGAAGCATAATATGGGTTGTGACCAAAAAATTGAGATAAAGATTATGGCTATTCCTTTTTTGTTTCTATGCTAGGGAATGAGTATTTGTTTTACTCAATTCTCATATTTGAACTTAATGATTCTTGTTCATGCAATATTATGAAATTTTCCTTATTTGATGAATGATTTGGACACTTACCCTTGTTGAATATTTACCCTTGCTATATGATATTAATTTCTTAAATATGATGAAAGATTATTGGAGCTGAGAATTGGACATAAAAGGGGCTTAAACCTTTTTAAAAACTTTGAACACCAAAGATTGAAATTTTGCTAAATTTTCTCAAAACTTTGATTATTAAAAATCTTGATGTTGCAATGAACAAGCTAATCCTAATTTTTTTTATATTTGATCCTTTGTTATCATAAGAAATTCAAAAAAAGAAAAATGGTACCTCAAGCATCTCCGCGCCTGAGGCTATTTGGGTGCACTCGCGTCCACTCCGGAACATTTTTAAGTGTATTTTGACCCATTTTGCCTTCATATGTCCATATATCAATCCGATAAGCTCTTTTAAATCCGAATACATTGTTTTATGTGTCCAAAATCCGATCCGATTAATAATGTCCAAACCTCATTTGAAAATATGATAATTTAATTTCGGACATTTGTTAGTGTTCTTCCAACCTATTATGTGTGGATTGATTTAAATCAATTGATTATGTCCAATTATTGTTTTGAAGCTTCATTTTATTGATTTGGACAATTGGTGGGATTTTTCCTCTTGAATTGAATCAATTATTTGCGTCCGAATATTATTTGAAGTTTCGTTTGATTAAATTCGGATAATTTTCAATGATTTCAAACTTATTGATTGATTGATTGTTGGGCCCTGAGGACCTCAAGAGGGACACTGGACGGCATCGGGTAAGAAGTTGACCTTTGGTAAGTTTCCCGATTGTTGGATAGTCCACCGGAGATTTGGAGTAGATTTTCCAAAAGTTAATCTGTTTGGCATGCGGCCGACCGTGGTTAAATTATTATTTGTTTGGGTTGCCTCCTATGAGTGGCCACTCATGCATGAGGACTAGAGAGGCATAAGGTGTCATTATGTCATGTTGACATTGTTTATTGTGGGAGTAATAAGGGGGTGACAGATCCACCAAATACTAGTTCAGAATATGCTAATCGATTGTGTATTTGATTGTGAACTTTTACATGAGTTATTGATTCTGTTTGGTTATTGGAACTATCACAATAGTATTGCATATTTTAACTCGTTTATGAACTTTATCGGCTCTCTATATGATCTGTTGATTCGGCCTATATGATAATTGGTTCTTGAGCTTCTTGTTTTTCTTAGTTATCAATCATTGAATTTGCTGAACCAATTATGCTATTCATTCTTGGTCGTAGATCCTTTCTAAGCCTATCAATTGATTTGGTTATTATCGATTGAAATTCTGAATTGGAAATGAAATTCGGCGTATGATTGTTGATTAATCTCGAGTTCATGTTGATTCAGCTAATGTTTATTGAAACTCTGACTTGGAATTGTTGTCCATCTAATAATTGTTGACAGCTTTTGAATTCATTATCGGTACAACCATTGATTCCTTTGATTCTTACCCTTACCTAACTCTAGCCATAATTTTTACTAAGTCAGTGGACTTACGTTAATAATTTTACCATATTCAGGTAATAAATTTCATGTTCTAGCCAAGATTTAGAGACTATCGATATTTTGTATAGCACAAAGGCGTTTAATAATAAGTTATAGAATGAGAAGTTGAAAGTCCTTTTATGGTATAGAATTGTAATTGAAAGTTCAATTTGGACACTCCTTGAGAAGGAGACACTTTGTTAAGATACTGGAAACTTATAATAGCTAGTAGTATCTATATGTACTCATAATCTCATGATGTATCAAGATGTTATTGTTGTATAGCTAAGTACCTTATGGAATATTAGAATTTCGAGGCTTGTAATAAGTGTATAATTGAATGTGGATTGTATAATGTGTTGTAGAATATGAATATGATTTTGTAAAAAGGTTATGTATCAAGTTTGTACTTGAAAATTTTTTTTAAAGCCCTCGTCACAGGTGGCGATTTTGATCCAGAGACGAAAGTTCTGGATCTGGGTCGTTATGTAATTCGTGCATACTATTTCTTTAATAGCCATTTGAGATTAATTCTATAGTAGAAGTTTTAATTCAGCCATTCTCATCATTCGTACAGTATGGATTGGAGACTATCTTAGGGCTGTGTTGAGTAAAACATATTTTAAATTGGATTCGATTTGGTTATGTCTAGTTGGATTACATTTGGACCACGGGTTGTAAATGATTCCAAAAGAGTTCTAAATGAGTCTAATCCAAAGAACTTATAAAAGTCACTATCGAAAGTCTTTAAATAACTTATAAAAGTCACTATTAAAAGCCTTCAAATAACCTATAAAAGTCACTATTAACCTCCAAAAACTCATAATACATTTATATTCCAAGTAAACTCCACTTATAAACCACTACCTTTGATGGGATTTGGTTCCTCTCCAAACACATTCCGTCCAATTGTATCCAGTGTACGCTAAGATGTATTTTATGTCAGTGAAACTTAATCTAACACTAGATATTAACATTTAACCACATATTGAACTCTTGTTAAATTAATTTAAATAGGCTTTAGCGTTATCTAAATAAGGAAAGCTTAATAATTTAGTGGCGGATTTATATAAGGGCGAGTGGGGCCAATTGACCCTACAAAATACTATTTTTCTATATAAAAGTTATATGGAAGTCCCTAATAAGAGAATTATCTGATATCACTAGAGAACAAAGATTGACCCTAGCTTGACTAATAGAAGTATTGCAATTTACTAATGTTGATGTTGTACTGAAGAAGCTTGGGGAGAGGTATTGATGTTGATGTTGTATCTCCAAGTTCTGTTCAGTTACTCCTTTTCAAGAAGATGCTAATAGCTCGAAAGGATCACAGGAGTAATCCCAT
>JACFYI010003418.1:141734-153983 GCA_014898755.1 Handroanthus guayacan | reverse complement strand
GAGGGATCAAAGTGATGAACGATAGCCCGCCAATCATGTACTTATTCTATCTTAACGATCAAACGATTTTTTGCAGAGCACAAACTATGGATACCCTCCTAAGAGAACCTTGTCTCCCAAATGGAACCCACTCGCGCCCAAGCGGAATACTCATCCGCTCACAAGTATCATGCAAATACAATTCTTCATTTTCTATCTCTCAATTGTAGCCTAGGGTCAAGATATTTATCAACTCCCGAATTGCCTCAATAACTATGAATTTATTCTTAATAATCGATTCGATTCTCCTCATCTTTGGAAAATACGTTTTTAAATTATCACATCACCTTCTGCAAGGATTTTGAGAATCAAGTATCACAGAAAGCATAGGTGAAATTAACCCATTCTATAAAATGAGCAAATAGATCCTTCGTTGGAACTCATATACCTCCATGTCATAAGTAGTAAGCCTAACAAACTCTCGATATGACTTGTGAGAAAGTTGGATTGTTTATCAAAGCTTAAATAGTTATATACAAGGTAATCATGAAACCCTAAGTCAAAGCACTAATTGTATGCATTATTATAAGCTAGCAATAATTCAATTACTAACGAACCACTACAGCTATCTTATGAATTTCTCTAATTGAGTCTCGAGTGAACTTGTTCTCTAACAAGTACCCATAAATGTATATCGATGTTTTTATATTGTTTGTCTATGAAATGAGACAAATCCAAATACATTATTAGTGCAAGTTTATCCAAATTTAAGATATCCTCATATTGTAAATTGCATGATCTGAAATATTTTGAAATCACGACCACAGATACTTATTTCATGGTCACAATCTTATGTGTAACCAAGTTTCATAGTCGAATATAATCTCGAGAACTTCATCCAACTACATTCATTGAAACATATAGTATGCGTAAGATGAAGATGACCATATATTCATATTGATAAAATTAAATAAGA
Source organism: Handroanthus guayacan (assembly GCA_014898755.1). Classification (NCBI taxonomy): domain Eukaryota; kingdom Viridiplantae; phylum Streptophyta; class Magnoliopsida; order Lamiales; family Bignoniaceae; genus Handroanthus; species Handroanthus guayacan. Next base: position 153,028 of record JACFYI010003418.1, on the reverse strand, counting down.
TTGTATTACAAATAGCAATTATACAAGCCATTTTAAATTGGGTGCAGGACATTACTTTTAACATTTACAACAATGTGGTGAGTTATGGCAGATTCCTGTCACTTTGTAGTTTGTACCGAATTTCATGTTTCTTAATTAATGAAGCTATTTCCCTTATCAAGGAAAAAAAATAGTATTTCTATCTTCTGTGTGGCGGCAATTCTAATGGCTGGACTTTTATTTGAGGGGTAACTTGTAGATGAACGTCTAAATCAGATGAAGTCGTTGATGTATCTCTGGAGGATCTGACGTACAAGAAGCCTATATGTTTTCTCTGTGGGATGGAAACTGTCCCAAAATACATAATCGGATACATCGGAACATGTATATTTACAAAGGAATGCTACTTCCACAGTCCCTGATCCACAGCATCCCTTATCCGCAATCTTGAAACCTGTCACAACAGATCATTTGAATATGTTACTTTTTTTTTTTTTTTTCCTTCTTCCTTTTGAACAAGGGATCATCCCAAACCTATCTGAGTACCACTCGCGGCCTCGAACCCACCATCGATCTAAGGTTAGAATGCAACACAAATGCCTTCAACCAAAGGGCGTCACCCTCACTAGGGTTACAGGCCTGCGCAAGTGGGCTCGGCTACATTTGAATCTATTGCATAAAACTGAGTATAATTTACTTAGAGAGAAATTATTACAACATGTACGTACCATATTTGTGGGGGTTGTCAATGATATCAAGAGTAGGATTGTAAGCATCTATGTACACCATGTGTGCATCAGGGAATTGGCTGTTGATAGAGGCCAATTCATCAGAAAGCTTGTGGTTGAACAATTGTGCAATTTGGTTATAATTATCCACACATCTTCTTTCAAGTCCTCCCCTCAAACTTCTCTGTGAAGGTAGACATCCAATTGGTGGCAAACTGAAAACACCAATTCTACGTACTCCCTCTCGATACAAGTCCTTTGAATATAGTTCATAAAAGCATATTAATGTCTTATATATATTTTAATTACTGCAATAAATATTAGTTGTTATGATTATCCTTTGTTACAAGTAGATTAAAGCTTTGGTGTCACCGGCTACTCTGCCTGTAGTTAATTGTACTTTATGGCTTGAGGTAGGGGTAAACGGTACCTTCTTTTGAGGAAAATGTGATTTATGAGATAGGTTTAGTGAGTAAGTTCTTTTGGCATGCGGCAATTTGAATAATGTAGTTGATATGTTTTAATGTAAATTTTAAAAAAGAAAAAAAAAATTATATAGGAATTGTATAAACTTAATTCATAACTATCCATAGAAAGAAGATGATGATGATAATCGGCCCCTCGCATCTGAAGCATTAACTGCTCTTTCTAATAAAATAATATGTGAGTACCTAATATCTCGAATCTATTAGAAGGATACTAGTAATTATCATCATTACATTAATTGTGTTGTAATGGAATATTATTTTGAAGGAAGGAAGAAGGCAAATAAAAAAAAATGTCAGTTATTAAAATGGACTAATTGCACTTTGCCCCCCAAAAAATCTCACAATGTGCACTTTGCCCCCTAAAATATTCAATATACAGTCGTACCCCCCCAAATTAGTAAATAGTGTTACACATTACCCCCTAGTTTACTGTTCCGTTGGGGGTAATGTGCAACACTATTTACTAGTTTTGGGGGGCGCAACTGTATATTGAATATTTTAGAGGGCAAAGTGCAAAATCTGAATGTTTCTGGGGGGCGAAGTGCAATTAGTCCTATTAAAAATTTTAAGGCTAGCAAATGGCTTGGTTGGGTTGGGTCTAGGTGAGCTAGGTTTGAAATGGGTTTGATACAACTATGTGGATCAAAAATGAGTTTGGTCCAAGTTGGATTGGGTCGGGTCAATGGGTTCATTATAAGGCAGTTTAATCGAGTGGATCTTAATCCGAATTCTATTTGAATCCAATCCCGATTGTTTAGGATCCTTATTGATAAAAGATTCGACGAACATGATTCGGTTAAAAACGTCTATAATCCTAAATAAATGGACCAAATATGGATTTTGCTTGCTTTGATCCATTAATAGTATGAACCCAAATATGTAATATTATACATATTATATATATAATTATATATATATGTGTGTGTGTGTGTGTGTATTTTATTGTACACATTATATATAGAAATATAATATATGATATAATGACATTTAGATATAACATCTTTTTGGTAACTATTTATAGATATGTCGCATTATATATAATATGACAAATAATATATATAATTGTTGAATATATTTATATATAGATGGACTTAGAAGCAAATAAACATAAGACAAAACGTACCAAAGTTTTAAAATTATTCAAAAGTGCACCTATTCATCGATTTTCACCTAAACAAAAGACGATCCATCATTTTTCTTTAACAATATGTTATTTTAAATATATATATATACACATACATATATGAGGCTGGAGTAGATTTTAGTATTCGCATCACTTTATTTGTTTAGCGGATATTTTTGTGTAATTTTTAGAGTGTTCTATTTATTTTGCATGTTATGCGATATTTTAACTTACAGAAATAAAGAACTTTCTATGGAAGAGTAATAATAGTTTAAAGTTATAATTATCATAATATTTTCTCCTTTTTACATAAACTATCATACTTTGTTCTTATTCTAGAGGGAGAAAGAAAACGAACTTATTTTAGAAACTAAAAAATGATAACTTTAATACACTCGCTTACTATATGTCGTCAATGCTTTGGCTTATAATTATATTTTAGCTAAATTATTTTCATATGAGATTAATTTTTAATATATAAATGCGTTTTATCAACTAGTTAAATTAATTGCAAGTACCATAAAAGTCAAAGTCCCACTACCATCACATACCATATCTTTGATCAACACACACATACACATATAACAATATAATGTATCAAGAAAAAGTGAAATTGAGAGTAAAATTGCTCAGCAAATCAGAGCCCTAGTTTGGATTTATTAAAAATAGGGTATTAATGAGATAAAATATATTTTCTAGATTGGTTTAGGACCCATCCGAGACCTAAGCCCCAATGAAATCCATTTAAACCCTGCCTCTTTGAAAACATATAGTTAGGTTGGTTTTAATCATGGTTCAAATCCACTTTGCCTCTTCTAATTAATGTACTTTTTTTTTGAGGAAAAAAGAAAAATCTCCACTTGCTGGACACAAAATTCTAGATCAAGATATTATTACCTAGATTAAAAGTCATAGACATGGTGCTCCATCTTTAATGATGCGGCACGCCACTTTTAAATTATTATGAATGAATGCATGATTTATAGGGCAATAATATGCAAAAGCACTCACTTATCGATTCACAGTACACTGGGGCAAATCAGAGTGACTATAGTTTTACCTGCACGAATCTGGAAGCATAGCCTACAAGTTGGTCGGTGTATGAAAGAACATCATAGTGAGACCTCCTTAAAGGTGTGCCAAAATAGGTATTGGTAATGTCATTGCTGCCGGTAGCCACAACAATTAGACTATCCTTCACAATTTTGGATGATCTTTCCTCTCCGACAATCTTCTTGAGCTTTTCTATGTAGTCTTTGAACAGTTCTAACTGATCCGATAATGACAAAACTGACTGCATTTTTCAGAAGACGGATCACAAAAGCCCAATTGAAAATCTAGTACAGTGTAATAGAAAATCTTGGATATCTAAACCCAAAAAAAACAAAGAAAAGAAAAGAAAAAAAAATGCTATACCGCAAGTTCGGATGTTAAAGGGTCATATCCTGCAGCTCCAGATGCAAAGTTTACGCCCGTTATAAGATCCTGAGCTTTAAGAGACGGATCAAGATACGGGGGCAAGAGAGGTTTGATTCCCAACTCTTCAGCTGCAGAGTAAGTGAGTAACCATAAATTGATCAATTTTAGCTTAGATACATTTAAACATAAACATGGAAGTTGTTAGCTATTATGTCGTACATGTTTCTTATCATATTCATCGCACAAATGCTTGCCAATTATATTAAAATTTTCTTAAAAAGCGCAAGATTGTGAATGTAATACACTCGTTATGCATATATACAATTGGAACAGGAACTGAAACATGTACTGACATAGAAAATCCGAATTACATACCTAGAAGGTCCGATGGAACTTTCCCGTCAGAAAATCTTCCGGTGGGTTTTCCACCCATAAAATCCTTTCCATAAGGTGGATAATTGACTCTAGCTATTGTCTCAATATAATTATTATTACCAGTATCAACTATGGAATCTCCAAACACTATGACTGCTGGAATTGAAGTATTCTTCCATGGATTTGTGACTGCGTCAGCAATACATTTCAGAGATAGAAGATAGAAACTGAAGCAGACAAAGGAAGCAAACAGTTTTAAGCACAAAAACTGCATTTCTGTTTGCACATTGTAGGAGATCAGCTTCCCCATCAGGATATTTATAGAGTTAGTTGTGTTATTCATATGCCGGTTAGGTAACTGTCTTTCAATTTATTGCATTCGCATTTTAGAGGTTACTTTATTTGATGACTTTATTATAATATGTTGGTCAATTGAAAATCTTGGCAGAGTCGCATATAATTCATTAATGAATAGCAGTAGATAATGGCAGGAGAAGTATGGGCGACGTGTAGTGTAGAGTTAAAGCATATAATTTTGCGCAACATCTTCAACTAACTGCACGCATTAAATGCTCAAGAACTGAATATAGGAAAGGACTCACTTTGAAGCACAATTGTAACGTTCCATCACTTCCATTATATCAACATATACATATAGATATATAACTACATGTAATGAAAGAATTTGATTACAATAGGACAGTTAAAAAAAAAAAAAAAAAAAGCTAAAAAGTCAGTAAAAAGATCAATTTAAAAATATGTAAATTATAAATTTGGACCTTTATTTTGCCTTGTTCCCCCATCCCTTGTTTTGATGTTTACAGAATGCTTTTTAAGAAATAAGTTACCAGAAAGATCTCAGTTTGTGGTTAGGATATCCAATTTCAAACAATATTTCATCTCTTATTTCATTACGCAAATTCATACCAGATGTATTAAATATTTCTGCATAAATACATAGGATTGTGAATGCCATATCCATACAATGAAATAAGAAATCAAACATAAAATGAAATAGGAAATCCAAAGTGCTTAACTCATCCCGTCCATTAATAATTATCATAGTTCATTGAATGTGAGTGTGAGCCGAATGAGCCACTGGTCCATTAATTGGCAGCGTATACAAATTGAACGAACCAGAAGGCAGCATCACCTATAAATAATAGGGCTAGGACCACTAAAAATTGAATTAATAGGCAATTTAACATGCGCTGTTGCTACATTCCTGCCAACATTTTTAAATCACAAACTCATTCTGTGTTAGGTATTTGAGACGTGCCGTTAATTTCTGCTGCAATGGAAAAATTATAGAGGATAAACATTACCCTTAATTAATTGCACCAGGAAATTTGCTTCTCAAAATGGATACATAAGAATGGAAACTGACATACCAAGAAAAATCGAAACTGCTTACCAAGTTCCTGTCTAGAGGTTAAAATGTTGTAAAAATAAATCTTGTTTGAATTCAGTACAAAACAGATATGCCAATATGCCATGACATATTCTCAATTTTGAAATGCAGTGACCTCACCAGCAAGATGATTCAAATCACGTCTCCATGGATATTCGGAAGATCTACCTGGTTAGGGACAGATTTCATACTCGCTAAAGATGTAAGAAATCAAATCAAGTTCCAATTCCAATGATGCATCATGCCTTCACATGTGGTCTTCTCTCCTTCGTGGGGCACAAGTGATGATTTCATCAACCCTCAGAATCATCTCAGCCGCTTCAGTTGCCGATAGCAATACCCCCTGCTTCACTTTGAATGACTCAGATATCCCTAGCTCTGCCATATCTCCAACCTGCAAGCAAAATTGGCGCAACCACGTCATGTAACAACCCAGTAGCACCCAGCATCAATAAATCATAAAAATGAGTAGCTTAATTCTTCAGAAAAAGGAAGTGGTAAAGGAATTACAGGAAGTTAATCCTTCAGGTCAAGAAACTCACTGCACAGAGCTCATGACCGATGACCGATTATTAGTGATTAAAACTTCTAGGTATTGCTTCTCTGTAACTTGTGTCAGTATGAAGTTCGAATTTCTTTTGAGGTAACAACAAATTTTACGTGTATCTATCAAGTCAACTTACCATTACTCACTGACTAAGATCAAGAACAAGGCCTAACTTTCCATATAAACAGCAAAAAACATGGTTCATTAAACAACCCAGGAGATGGCTTAAACTATCGAGTGTACAGTCCACACAGTTAGGATCAGGCTTCCCCAGAGGAAAAGTGAAGGAAATTTTTTCGAAATGTCATTAGAAGGAAACAAAGATACCACATGTGCTTTTGGCCAGGACAAACTTAAAACATGAAACTATTGATAAATTCAGATGAAGAGCAGTGTTGCGTGTGTTCATCAGTCATCCTAATAAATACAGTGGGTGCATATATCTTTAATAGAGGCACAGAACACTACCAAGGAAGGAACAAAATCTCAGGGCAAGTTTATTTCCACAATTAGATAGAGTTACTCACGGATCCAGAGATGACATCAATCCCAGCAATAGTTCCCTCCTTATGGTGCTCTGCACGAAGTTGAGCAACCAATTCAGCACTGTCCAAACCAGCATTGTCCGCAATGATAGTTGGAATGGCCACAAGTGCACGTGAAAATGCTTCAATTGCATGAGACCGTTTCCCTGGAGTCTTCCTGGCAAGTTCATCAACTGCCTTTGCCATTAGCATCTCAGGCCATCCACCTCCAAATAAAACCCTGCTGTCATTTACCGTCTGCGATAGCACACACAAGGCATCGTGCAGAGATCTTTCAGCTTCATCCAACATATGAGGGCTGCCAACAGAACAAACATATTATATGAACTTGAGAGCTCTAAGCTTTTAGTGGGAAAAAGATGTAGCTCGAAACTGACCATGTAAAAATCACAGAAAAAGCTTAGACTCCATTAATAAATGGTGATATATATAGGCATATAATTACAGGGTCAGAGACAGTGTCCAGCAAATAAAGAGAACTGGCACTTGCTCACAATCACGAAAATAGTTTTGATTTAGGCCAGGCTTTAAAATTTTACAAGCCAGATTACTCGCCACTAACACTTGCCTATAACAGTTCGACAGGTCTGATAGCCGTCTACACCTTTGCTTTAGTTCAGATGATGCATGCCCGGGAGGGGAGGGAGGAAAAAGAGAAGGGGCAAAAAAGGAAAAGGCAAAAACAAAAACAAACTTGAAAGTTCGTATGGATGCATTTTTCCCCAGAGGTGAAACAACAGCAAAGAACACAAAGATTCATCTGAGATCAAGCTAAACAAGAGCACAAACCTATATCTAGCGTAAAATTTCCAAATATCAGAGTGAAGACAGTAGGTGAGAAAAAAGTTACTCTATCCATAAAGGAAGACCACCGCATTATGCCAAAAACAAAGTCTAGCAGTTCAGTTCTTAGGATCTTCCTTCTTGTCAAAGCCTAGGTTAATCTGGCTCTAGGATATACTTAGTTTTCTAATAAATCAGAGAAATATAAATAGCTTTCATTATACCATGATCTAATAACAATCCACAGTATGCCATGAAAAGAAAAAAAATTTATTATCATGATAATAGATGGCAGAAAAGGAAGACTTGGTCAAACAACTTATTGCAAGTTTATGGTACCTTGCACCTCTCAGTACAATTGTGCATGCCTGACCCATTTCAACCCCAGAAAAGTGGATCAACTTGTCCTCACCAATCATAATTTCTTCAATGAGTTTGCAATGCCCGAGCTTAACGGACTCTGGATTGTCAAAGGTTGATGCTATCTCGCCGCCAGTAACAAGAGCTAAACGCTCAATACCATCAAAATCAGCATGCTCTATTGCGAGCACTCCAGCGTCAGCAAATAGTTCTTCTGGGAAATTGTAAATCAACTGTCGGTTAACAAAACAGTTTATCCCGTGATTGATAATCTTTTGCACCTTTTCCCTCATCTTTTCCTTTTCAGCTACTTCAATCTCTGCAACCTTAGACATCGAATCGACTCGAACACGCGCCCCATAAATTTTCACTTTATCTGTATCCATTGCAGTATTTGCCACCAATATCTTTGCATTCTCAATTCGTTTTGGTTGGCCAACACCAATTTTTTTGTCTAAAATAAAACTGAACCAAAAAGAAAGTCAAATTAACATATATATATATATATAAAGCTGCCGAACAAACACAAGTAACATAGAATGGATGTAAATATTGCTAGACTATCAAGATGGAAAAAAGAAAAAATATAGACAATAGTGGAATTATTTTAAATTGAACTAAAACTTCTGAAAAATGAGCTACAATCTGTTCGTGCACCCAAATTGAATAAGATCAAAAGTGAGAGCATTTGAAGAAATAAAGCTTTCCGAAGACGATGATTCTACAGCGCTTCTCCACCAACGTGAAAAATTTCAAAGGCTGCCAACCTCCCCACTTAGCCCGATCTTAAGTCTGTGGCCCTTTTCACGGGCGGTGATGGCCATGATAGGCCCTTTCCCTCTTGCCTGGTCAGAGAGTTTCAAAATTCTGGCAATTGATTACTTTAATAAGAAAGTGGTCAGGCTGAGGTAAGCAAGGGCACATACTGAAAAGGCTCAGGACTAGATTAGATAGAGGCCATAGGGCAACAAGGCTATAGGCAAATGAGCTGCCTAGTGTACTGTAGGTGTAGACAAATTATATTTAATGTTTGATTTTATCACAAACAGAATAATAATACTAATAATATTCACAGTGAAGTACCTACAAAAATACGATCTATTCTGATTTTTCTCCATTGAAGGATAAGAATCCGGACAAGACTGAAGTAATAAACAGCAGAAAAGAGCATTTGTCGTCACATTTCATGAGAGGTAAAGTAGGCATTTTTTTTCATCAGTGCCTAAAAAGTATATGTGTGGAAATTTGCTCCGGCAGGTACACCGAACATTTTTCTTCAATTAGTCCAGCAGAAACTCGAGATTTGCACCATGCAAAATATTCAAGAGTTTGAATAATAATGCCATTAGACATTTGAATGCATCCAGCAAGTGAATGCATGAAGGCTAGAGAATAAACCAAAAAATCTGCAAAGAAGAAGGATTCTCTGCTTTTTAATCACATAGACTAGCACCTTTTAGAAAGGGATGATTATCCTCCAGTAAGGGAAAACAGGGAAAACAAAAATGGAGTGTGGTAGATAAAAGCACTTAAGACTGTTCAGCTGGCTCACCCTTCGTCTAAAAATGAATCTTTCAGTGAACCACCAGTCTTCTTTATGATTTGAATGGACTCCAAATTTGTACTTCCCTATTGCAACCAATTAATTAGAATAGCCAGAAATATTTCAATAATGTAAGTTAGAAAACAACTCAAAACGGAAGTAATGAGCAAACAGAGAAATGAGTTCATGCTAACTCAATGGAATGGTAAAGCTGACATAAATCTGAGACAATGTAAACATGGTCTGGCAGGTTTTCACAGAATAAACATATAACTCATCGTGAAGACAAAGATTGAGCCCACTCCAAATTTTCAATCCCATGTCAGCTAAAAGAAACACGTAGCTCTGGGACTTATAGGAATGACTGAAAAATCAAGGAGAAGAGAAACCTAAAACACACAAAAAGAGAATCCAGGAGCTTCACCATATGTTTTGAACTGTCATCTTTGCATTCATAAAACCAACTACACTTTAGTGCATCACTTCAGCACAAATAAATAAGTAGATAGCACATAGCAGTAAACAAAGCAACCACACACAGGGTTTCCCAAACAGATTTGAAGCACATTATCCTTGCAGTTACATAGAACTATTAATCGACAAAAACAGGCTCAGAAAATTACAAATTTCTGAGTCATACAGACAGCTAAACACACACCAACAATTCTAACGGCTTAGGAGAGTATACTGATAGGAACGTAATGCCACACACTGTCCAATCCAAAACTTGCACTGTCTGAATCACAAGCTACGAAGTCAAAAAATGATCATACCTTTAGCCTCATAACCGCATCAACAGCTAGTTTTGCAAAATGTTCTTTGTCCTGGGAGAGAATTTTGGAGCTCAAAGTAGTCATTGCAATCTTCATCAAGTCTGCTTTGAATTTCTCTGTAAAAAAACAAGATCAGAATATACCCAACACATGGGAACTCAATTGTGCATTGTGTTAAATCAAGCATTGCCCACTCAAAGTCACATTATAAGACTGAAACGATTTTTTCAAATAGCGTAACCAGTTAAAAATTTTGAATCTATCATCACAATATTTTTACATGTGCAAAATGTTTGAATTTGGTTCTGTCACTGTAGAATGTCAGCGGAAAATTACAGGTAAGGAGCTAATATTGGGGCATAACTGATGCTGGATGGAAATGAAAGGTTCTCTTTATGCAACAGGATGATGGTACAAGATAATGATAAAGGAGCTTCCAGATGACGAAGAAAAACGGTGACACTCTTATGGAAGCAGTTCTGCATTCAAAAGCAAGAAGAAAATAAACAAAAATCACCTGCATCCAATTTATTATCAACAACCTTCTCCAGCAATGCATTTCTAGCACATTCAGCTGCCATACGATACCCTGATGAATATGCACCAGAAATATACTTTATTATGAAAAGCCATTACGAAATGGAGCTAGCAACATACAATCAGATTCATCATACTTGCTTTGGCTAAATTCATACAAGTGCCTTGAACAAGAACTCAACATGTCATATCAACCAGCATGAATGATTGGTTCGACTTCAGAAATTTAATCCCATGACAGTGTTGCAAAAGCAAAGGGGCAGTTACTAAAAACATGTAAAAGCATGAGCAACGGATAACTGAATGAAAATGAAGCTATGAAATCACACTTGTGTCATCTTCCATCTTGACAATGAGGGTCAAAGGACTTAGAATTAAGTTGCTGCCCGTCTAGAGGTAGCACAGAAAATGTACTGTAGAAAAGTGTAACTGCAAAGGAGTTAATTCAGAAACATAAGACAAACCTGAAATAATAGTCATTGGATGAATTTTGGCATTTACCAGTTTCTCTGACTCCCGCAAAAGCTCCCCGGCTAAAACAACAACTGAAGTTGTCCCATCGCCAACTTCATCATCCTGAACTTTTGAGATGTCTAAAATGAAATTAAGGATTGCCAAAGCCTAAATACGTCTCTTTTTCTTAATTCACTCCGAAGAACTTGACTCTGCTAACAAATTATCTT
>JACFYI010003418.1:131215-141504 GCA_014898755.1 Handroanthus guayacan | reverse complement strand
GTCATTGCATATAGCACCTCTAAAGACCAACAGCAGCAAAGAAAAATATATGCCAACAGCAAGAGCACAGCAACACCAACATAAAAACGATTTAGCACGAAGGATACCAACAAGGACTTTGGCCGCAGGGTTGTCAATGTGCAGGGACTTTAAGATGGTTGCTCCATCATTTGTAACAGTGACATTATATCCTCTGCCAGTAGATTGCAAAATCTTGTCCTGCAAAGCAAAGTTATAAAAGGATATAAGAACAAGGACATAAAATGAAATTTTCCTGGATGAGCTGCAACAGATTCTCGATAGTGTGTTCTTTACCATCCCTTTAGGTCCCAAGGTTGTTTTAACCAAATCAGCAATTGCCATAGCTCCAACAAACGAGGCCTATTATAGAAAGCAAAGAACCTCGTTGTCAGCACAAAGACAAATAAATTAACTGCAACTTACATCTGATATAAACCCAGTCACAAGATGCGGTACACATGGAAAGAATAGAAATAGAATGCTATGAAATAAAAACTACTCGCAGCTGCAAGAAATACAGAAAACATAATGTATATTCATTAGATGTTTCTTTAGTGGATAAAATATAATTACAACATGGTCAACATCATTGACTATAGTTTATATAGGACTCACCATTCTGGCACGCTCTCCCTTTTCTTCAGTAGCCTCATCTTTTAGAAGTTTTTCAACCTAGAAACTCGGTGATTTATAAATATTCAGAAACTAAGAGATAGTTAACAAAGAACGAAGCTGAGCAACAACTGCAGTAAGTATTCGACATACCGCCATGAAAGCTTAACTATGCTCACGCAAATGATTCTCTGCGATAAAAAAGGAAAAAGGACATAATTCATTAATCACAATTCCATGACGTTGAAATCAAATAAAACATTAATTACAACTCAGCTCTAATGTACGGGTACTCCATTTTACATGAAGTACCCATAACGGCTACTTGATAGACACCCGTACACAATGTGTACATGTTGGGTACAATTTTGGGTATGCCCAAGGGTCTTTTTTCTAATAAAAAAGCACTTCTAATGAAAATTTAACAACAAACAAACAAACAAACAAAACAAAAAAACCTTGACTCCTTGAATAGGGCTCGAGCCAATCTTGGCAAAAATTCCAAGCTCAAGCTTGGCTCATTTAGAAAACAGATAAGCTCAAGTGCATCAATCAAGTGAGCCTTACTTGAGCTCGACGGGCCTAGTGAATATTGACTTTTTAGCTCAAGCTCCACTTGAATTGACATTCAATTTTCATAATCAGTTTTTTTATCAAGAATAACAGAAGCTAAGTTTGAAGTCTAGATATAAGTTTTACATACACTAATTTGAAAAGCACTAAGCTAATAACTAGACGTGGAATTGGAGATGATAGTTGAAATGTAAAGACATTTGTATATTTCATTAGCAAGTGAAATCAGAAATCTTACTGCTAGATGTCTCTAATTTCCCGGTCTTTAATTTGATTATTTGGAAGTAAAAGTGACAATTTATACCATGACATTTCATATTCTCAAGGTTCATCCATATGCAAACTATTGCAAGAACACAAAGTCCCAGCTCAACAAGGTTAATCTTCTTACCAAGGTCATAATAACACTTCACTAGCAAACTAATAAATTTACCAGAAAAATATATATATATATTGAAAGAATCAGTAACAAAAATTATAAACTGAAATTCAACCAAAAATTTGAAAAGAACAAAAGAAAAAGAAATGGTTCTTCACCTTTCGTACTTAGGGATGAAAATTCCTTAATCTTGCTACGGAAACAAAATATCAAAATTGAATACAAAAACGTTAAAACTTGCTACTCTTACACAAATTGAACACAAAAACATCGAGAACGCTTCGATTAATCATCATTATTTAACACTATCAGCGTAACTGTGAACAATCTTAAATCTTGCTACTCTGCGAAAAACTGAGAATGGACGAAATCGGCGCTACCTCAAAAGATTCGAGTCGATTGATAGCAAACTTAAGTAAGATTCGGCAGGCCGTCGAGCAGCGTCGAGGGACGGTGGCCTCAGGAGAATTAGTGATCGATTTACGGCTTCAGTCTCTCAGTCTCACAGCTCTAAGCGGCTAAGCTTCTAAGGTCTAATCGATCGTCCAGCTTTAGGGTTTAGAATTAGTACCTTGCTCCATATTTTCAGTTTTTTCCTTTTTTGTAAGAATTATTAATGCCGTAGTTTTATTTTTCCTATTCTTTTTTCATTTACTAGATGTCATTGCACCCTATTTGATTTATGTCTATATTTTTTTTTCATTTTAATAAAAGTTACATAATAATAATAATAATATATATATAATAATCTGTTATTATTTTATATAAAAATAGAAAATAGATTATGAAAATTTACAGCGTCATAACAAGAAATAGATGCAAATGTAATATATATATATATATAATCTATTATTATTTTACATAAAAATAGAAAATAGATTATGATGATTTACAACGGCATAACTAGAACTAGCGTACAAATGTAATAAATATATGAATGCCAACATGAAGTTTTTGTTTTTTGTTATTCAACTTATATATAGAAAATTTTGGAAATTTAATTAAAATGGAAAGTTATCAAGAAAGTAGATATTCCGAGTTTGACATGAACACGAATTACTAATTTAAATAAGCTTAAAAGAAAATACAATTTTATTCTTATAGAATTAATTCGTACAACAATATATGTGAAGGATAAATTTGGAGTTACAAAAATTGATATCCCAATTATTGCAAAAACCCTTCCTTTTCAATGACTGCTTCCCACTAGCTAGACACCAATTCTTCTGTGATTGCTTCCTTACAAAAATAGATCAGATTTCCCCTAGTGTACGATCCTTCATAATCCAGGAAAAAATCACTCATGGGGGGCTCAAATTAGGTAGTCGGCTGATCGGTTCATGGGATGTACAGTAATTGGCTCACATCATACTAATAACTCTAGTGTAAGCTCTGAAGGTTTAAAGTGTGAAAATATGTGGAATCTTTAGTAGCCATCCTTCGAGTAAAAAAGCTTTGTCCATTTGGTACACAGAGTATGAAGGAGTTATTCGTGCAATCTACAAAGCATAAAAGATTCATTTATTTGAAAATGTTTGTAGACAAAGAAGATATCAGATCCGCTGCATAAGGTAAGATACGAACCACCCATCTTACTTGTGGATTAAATCAAGCAATGCACGTGTTATATTCCCAATTCAATTTTTTAAATCAAGATAACACAATATGGAGTGTCATTTGTAGTTCTAGCAATTAATGTTGCCAATTACTTAAGTTTACAGAATATTATGAACTTCAAGCAAAGCCATGATGCTACAAAATCAAATGTTTTTATACAACAATCTAGAAAGGAAAAGCATTTCATTTATTTATACTATAATTGTGTAGAAACCATAAATATCAAACAAGATACAAGAACCACTTCAAACACAAAGAATGTGACCTTGAGCTAAGGTCATTAACTTAAATTATAAATACCATAATTGCACATTCCTAAGCTCGCCTGGGTGCTGAATTAGCACCCCAAGAATTAAAACGAACTGTCTAAAGAAACACCCTATTAATACTGTCTATAGCCAGGCCAGTAATAACTCTAATCTTGCACTTCCTCAGGGCTTGGAAAATTTCTTGCTAGTTAAACCATGATTAGCTTAAAAGGGACGTGTGTGTCTGCCCTTAGCCCTTCCACATAGAAGTGCATTCTTCGGGATCGGGTACTCATCCCTCAAAGAAGTGGACGCTGTATAGACTCTCACGTAAAGTTGTTGCCCCAAGTACTGTCGAGCCCAGAACTCTGATCTCAAGTTCCACATTCCCACATTATCGAGTGCCACATAAATAGCAGTCCATGATTTGGGATAAACCTGGGATCACCACAGATTCTTGGGTAACTTGTTTCATACAAGAACTAATATCATCGAGTATTATATATTCAACGGTTTATTATATGTATTTCCCTTTCATACCTGAACTGTGCATCGGGAGACTGCATCACGAAGATTATACTGGTTCCTACTAGCTGAAGTCCATTGCCCTCCATCCATTCTGATCGAGATATTACATCAGTATGTATATTCAAAAATATGGTGAAAAAGTATGATATTATAGTATATGTGTGCTCACCCAACTACCCAGAAGGAGTATCCACTGAGATGATAGCTCTGAACGATATTTTCGTAGTTTTCAAACACAATTTCGATGAACGTCCTGTAATCAGTGCCCAAAACTGATGTGTCGAGGTATATTCCTCTACCGTTAGGAGCATCAGGGATGCTCCCAACATGAAAAACTCCATCTATTTTGAAATAGTCAGCAAGTTTTAAAGGTGTGTCAGCCAGAACAAAAGACACACTGTTGATTGCATATCTTTGCTTGTTGTTGACCTGACCAGCTGAGCTTGCAAGCCTAATAGTTCTTGAGGTATTTATCATGCCATAATGGTATGAACCTTGTGGGTTTGGTCTTGGTCCACTTGCTGTAAGATTAGATCTAAAACACAAACGTAAAGTCATGTATTGTCGCAACTTTTAGGCATTGAAATTTTGAATATTGTTCCAATGTATTAAGAATGAAAAATGTACCTGATAGAACGAGCCTGATTGAGGGACCAATCGACTTGAGTGGTAGGTCCACCGGGTAGTGGACCAGAGGGGGGACTGTTTGAGTTTGCGTAACGGAGATAAGCGGTGCTGGTAAGAATGTTAGTGGTGAAACGGGACGATACCACAATGTAGTAGGCCTTAGGTTGCTGATCAGCAGTTACAAGAACGGACATGCATTGGCCTAAGTGAATATCAAGGGAAGAGTAGCTAATTTGCATGGTGTGTGTTCCTTCGACTTCAACGATTTTCATCTTGTGATCTTGAATCCGAATGTTGAGAGAGTTTTGTAATCCAACGTTGCATATCCTAAGCCGGTAAGTTTTTCCTATTACAAATGACGTCAGTATGTTTTAGTGCATTAATCGGACTATTACAACAACTTTTATGATCATATACATACCTTGTTCAACTGAGAAAGAGGTACCATTTGGGCCACGCCCGTTGATGAGAATACCATGAGGGAAAGGCAATTTCTTGCCCCTGTCGAGAATTGTTCTCAAGGCCTATATAATAGAAGATCAAAGGCAAATCAGCAAAAAAATATATTCTACATCTAAAAGGCCATGATTAGAAATAATAGAGCCGGCATTCATAGTTGGATTGGGTAATCCTCTCGTGATATGTCAAGAGTAACACAATTGGTATTTTATTTTTTATTTCTTATCATAAAGAAATGTAAGTGCATAAAATATTTTTCAAATAATACTTATTTCCAGATTAACGTAGATTTGCAAAATGATTGCATTGTGAAACACAAATCAAAATAAAGAATTGAAACGATATTTTAGGTCATTATTGTGTGTGTGTTTTGAGAACTGGGAAAGTTTTATTGCCAGGCAAACAGCGACTAGTGTTACTGTGATTAATTAATTTGTCGGGCCAGTGAAGAATCAATCAGAAATCATCCATCCCAGGACAGACCCAAAAGGAGAAAGAAAAAGCAATAGTCAGAACCAAGGGAGTACTCCATTATTTTTAAATTCCAGGCCCCACTAAGCTGCCGACACATGGAAATAGTAAAGCCCACAACCTAATATCAAACTTAAAATTAAATCAGCTGCACCCTCCACATGGCAGCTTCCGACCAACCAATTAGCAGTACAACAAAAATAATGGGCACATGCAGACAACACATAATTTTGTTCTTGTCCATTTAGGCAAACACTTTCATAAAAATACCATGATGTTATAAAGTAAAATGCTGATCTTATTATATAAGAATAGAGAAGTCGTAAAATGAGACTTACGGTGTGATTAGTCTTGTACCAATCTCCGATTAAGACGGTATAATCATCCGCGGGAGGGGGGAAAGGGACAGGGATTAGGGGCCTGCTTAAGATCTTAATGCCTCCAAAACCACCAGCAGCCTTGTGGAAAGCCAAGGAAGGGAAGTAGAAGAAGCTCCCAATTTGATCCTTCATTTGTAGCATGTACGTGAAGTTTTGGCCTGGAGGAATTGGGCATGTTGTCCCAAATACTCCATCCACAAAGGAATTTCTCCGGTTTTGGACTCCATTCCTGTCGCGAGAGAGATTAGCATGACAAGTTGATTAAAATTAGAAATTTTTTTAGTTTAACCAAAACCATCATTTCATGGTAAAAACATTATGAAATTATTACAATTATGATTTCTGAAAAGTTTAAATTATTCGTGGGTGGATTTGTTCTTTTCCAAGAAATCATGAGGAATGTACCAAATTCAACTTAAGAGGCATTTGCAGGTGCTTTTGAAAATGACATTTGTTCTGTGATATTTGAAAATATTGTTTTTACTTTTAATTCTCTAAAATTACATTGAAAAAATTAAAAACAAAACTCATCCAATTTCTATGATGCTTTGATACCTTTTACTTTTATTATCTCTTATTTTTATTTCCGAATACTCTCATCTTTCACTATAATTATATGTACTTTTTTATAATTAATTTTTCCAAAGTAAAAATTCGCGTAAACATCTCATTATTATGGAAAGAAAAGACTTTTTTTTCTGAAGAAAAAAAGAAAGAAAGAAAAGACTTTTTATAATTATATGTACTTTTTTATAATTAATTTTTCCGAAGTAAAAATTCGCGTAAACATCTCATAATTACGGAAAGAAAAGACTTTTTTTTCCTGAAGAAAAAAAGAAAGAAAGAAAAGACTTTTTCTTTCCACAAATAACGGGGAATGTGCAAAGACAACTAGCAAATTATCAGTGGAAAAAGGCGATGAACCCGTGGAGACAACCTGCATACAGCTCTACGGCCAGAGCTGTCTACAAATAGCAAATTTAATTCTATGACGACTAATCAATATCAATCCCTTATCGAAATTAATTTTAAATAATAACATTAATTTATACTTTATTTACACAAGTCGACTTAGATTATGGTTTTGGGGGAATAACACTAGATATCAAAAGTGGTTTGCAGCTGGACAGCAGATCAAACTCTAGAAAAAAATGGTGGGTGCTTCATGATATAAGTTATGATGCAACACCCCATGTGGGTTCTTTTGCATATTTGGAAATCCATGTGAGTTCTTGTCCTAGGTTTTAATTTAAAAATTTCCAAAACATATTTATATCCTATTTCATAATGTAGAATTTATATTATTCCACGAGTTTACTCCAATGAATATAATAATTTCCTCAATAATTAGAGTTTAAATTAACTATTTTTTAGTGAAATTTGACGGAAAATATTATGTCACATGTAGGAATTAAATGATGTTAGATCTCTTGTGAACTGGGGGTGGGGTAATTATTAAATAGTCATTATATCTTTTTTCGTAGTTGAGAATTTATTAATAATTATAAAGTAGTACAATAAAGTGCTATCCTCCTAGGTCCTAGTGCAGTTGGACTTTGGGCTGTCCACCCTAATGTTATATTCAAGTTCCCCTATGGTAGTTGTCTTTGAATTTACTTATCATTAAAATAGTACATAAATGATTATAAAAAATTGGGTGGGGCTTAGGCCCAGGATTGAGCAAATCAATGCCTTGCACATTTTTATATCTAATATCAAGGATAAACTTTAGTTTTTATTGTTTTTTCTCAAGGAAAAATAAGAATATGCATAAAAAGTTAGGAATAACAGTGAAAAAAAAAACTACAAAGTTTTGGAGAATTAAAAAAAA
Organism: Handroanthus guayacan; assembly: GCA_014898755.1. Lineage (NCBI taxonomy): Eukaryota > Viridiplantae > Streptophyta > Magnoliopsida > Lamiales > Bignoniaceae > Handroanthus > Handroanthus guayacan. The sequence goes on along the minus strand of JACFYI010003418.1, from coordinate 133,758 downwards.
TTAAAAAATGAAGATCAAATCTAAAATTGATTTTTTTAAAAAAAAATGCTGATTATCTTACCCACATAATTAAATACCTAACATGTTTTTACCTCAAAGGGAATAATGTCTATTGCTTAATGTCAAAGGAAAGAGTGAAGAGATGGAATCAAAGTACAGCATTGTTATTAGCATTAAGACACAAATCTTGATCTAGCTTGTAAGAATGTCCAAATGCTGTTCAAAGCAGATCTAAGTTACTTTATTCTTAAGACTATTTCATCTTGTACTCCACAACATAATTAAATGCTAAATGTATTATTTCTTTTTTATAGAAATACTTAATCATAAACCAAACAACTTGTAATGATCCAAAAAAAAAGAAGGAAAAAGTACTACACAATGTGATGGGTCTTATATGTGCATACCAGTGGATGAGGAAAGGCTCATTTAAGCTGTTGTACACATTGACAAAGACATTGTCATTGGTAACACAGTCAATAACAGGTCCTGGAAATTGCCCATTTATCAAAATACCCTGAAAAAAAAAACACAAAATCAACATTATATACACATCTTCATCAAGAACTGAAAATGGGTTTAATTTCTAAACAATGACAGCAAAAACAGAACAAAAACCTGTTGGGGGACTCCAAGAGGATAAATGGTACCATAAGTAACATTCCAAGTATAATATCTGTACGGACTTTCAGCAGCAACAGCGGCAAAACAGATCAAAAGAACCGCTAGTTTTAGCGGCATTTTGGAGTGTGAAGGGAGAAGAGGATGAACAGTAGTGTTGCTATATTGAGAATATGAGCTTGGAAAAGGAGGGAGTGGTTAGAGATGGTGTTTAGGAGTAAAGGGAATGATGGCCATAGGCATATTTAAAGTGCGCTACAGATCACAGCAGAGTAATGCGGCTGTGGAAAAATGGAAAAAAAATTAAAGTCAATTGTGAGGGAGAGTGAGGGACTTTCTGGCTGTAAAAAATGATTGGGTTCGCGTGGGGGTGGGGGTGGAGGTAAAGGTGTCAATAGGGTTTGGAGAATTGAATTGAATAGGCGGTTAACTGTGATTTTGAGTTAATGTAAGTGTGAGGTGGAGGGCGTGTTTCGGTTTAATTTTAGGTTGTAAGATTATTGACTCATGAATTAAAGGAAAATTCGGATGATTTTAATAAGAGAGTAAGATTGGAGTATATTGATATTAATTATTGGGTCAAATAAATATGTGTGAGTGCTTAGTTGGGTGTACACTTTTGATCCTCTATTTTAATTCGTGTTTTGTTTTCTGCTGCACTGCGCAAATACTTGTCAAATGGATTGTTGGGTATTTTAATAAAATAATATATCATTCCACATAAAGTTTTGAAAAAAAATACCAACTAACTTTTATAATATTTCCTTATGTACAATATTTGAAATAATAAGAAGTTTCCAACACTCCCGCAATAGTTTGTCTTCTTGAAAAATGCTATAAAAGAGGGTCTTTGGATAATTTGTAGAATGTAGAACACAAACATGGAAAATCTTTTTCTTTTCATTTCTCTTTACATGATTTTCTGGAGTTTTATTACAGTGTTGGGTATAGTATTTGCTTCACCCAACAACTCAAATTTTAGGTGAAGCTATAACTAAAAGTTGGGTTGTTGTGTCCTATAAATGACATGACTATAAATCTTATGGCACCCAAAATATTTCGAGAAGGGATCATAAATTCATCTTAAGAGAGCGACTTGGTCAGTGCGCTCAACCCGCTTAAAATTCACTTATTTTCCCATCTTTCTTATTATTATTTCCAACATGTATTGTATCAACAAGAATGTGTTTGCAGAAGGAAAGATTTAATACATTCGATATATATTTAAGATAAAGAATGAGAAATGAAATACTATTTTGAAATAAAGGATTCTAACTGGTTTCCGTATTTTGAAACAACGTAATACATACACGTAATATTGAACATGTTAAATGCCTCAGACGATACCTATCCTAAGATGTTCGGTTAGGATCAGAAATGCTCAAGTTGAATGATATCCACTTAAAATAACTTGAATTGGATTTTCTATTTATTATGTAATTATAATTGACAAGGGCATTCTTGTTCTTTTATGAGGGATAGTAGGGTTAGCCTCCCTTGAAGAGGGAAAGTGAAAAGGACATAAAACAAAAAAAATAAGGGGGTGGTTTTTGAAGATATAGCATGATTTGATAAATTAATTAGAGTGTAAAGCTAGCAATTCCCATTTTATGTAAACTACATTGGAACTTTTCGAGAGATGGGATAAGGGAGGAGTACTTGTCATTAAATCATTAACAAATTAACTTTCTTGGATCTTTTCACCTTTTTTTTGTGTCTTAAACTTTGATTTTACCAGTCTAATACTACCACATATGACCACATTTGAATTCGATTTTGAACTATATTGCCCAATTGTACTAATTTGAACTAGTAAAACAAATTAGCATGATTATTTTAGCTACAGGGACATGTATGTGTCCAAAAACAAAAAGAATGACGAGTTAAAAAAGAGGGAAATAAAAGGGGTAAATGGAGGTGTC
>JACFYI010003418.1:108695-126845 GCA_014898755.1 Handroanthus guayacan | reverse complement strand
TATTACATCTTTTAGATAAAAATAATTAAATTATGTACAATAATTCATTAAATTAAAAAATCAAGCCTAGTTTCAAGCTCAAGTTTGTATTTGAGCCTAATCAAGCCGACCCGACCCTTGCTCAAATTCTGTTTGAGTTGACCTTGAGCTCAAACAATATGCAGCCGTCGAGCTCGAGCCTAATACATATATTTCGAGCTCAAGCTAAAAAAATTTACTCAAATGCGCTTGGCTCAACTCGATTGTACCTCGATGTTAAATCTTATTTGAAAAAGAAGTTGTTGTAATCTTTCAATAAATCAAATGTTATAGTTTATAAGATGTTAGTAACGACAATTTTCTAATTAAGATGACTAAAATTGAAAAAATATATTAAGATCTTAAAAATTAAATTTGGAATTCATTACTTTTTCTAAAAGAGCTTGTGACATCCTAACTTGAATCTTTTTAAAAACTTTACTAAACATTTCATGACATGTGTTAAGCTCTTCAAAACATCTAATAAGCTCACCCCACAAGCCTCTTTAAGTTTAGGCAAATTCATATTTTGTGGAGTCCTACAGACACACTACTTTTGTCCCCAAAATCTCCGTATTAAGCCAGCAATTCCTTCACAACTCGTTGAGTGATAAAAAGCTTTTTCGTTTATAGTAATATAGGAAGTATGCCTAAAATGATAAAAGATACTAATATAACATAGGCAACTTGCTATTTGTATCTTACAAATTTTGCTGACAATAAATTAACTCCCCATAAGGAAAGACATATCTAATACTAATGGTTAATTAATCATTATAGACGTACGGTACTACCTAGGTTCCAACTGTAAATCCGTCAGCTTTCCTCCGTGCTTACTGAGAAGAAACAAACACAGCCTGAAATTGAATGTTAGATCAGATAAGATAATCAAGATGAAGAAGTTAATTACAAATTTTCAACAGCATCTCCATTTATGAGTTAGGGTCATACAATTGAACCTCCCACTTCAGTGGCAGTTCAAAACAATGAAAGAGTTTAGCTAAATATCCATAAACTTATAAACCAAACTTCAGAAAGGTGAGGTAGTGCAACAGAAGCAAAAGCAAGAGCATCACATGGTGAAAAATGTTTTTTAGGGATCAGATAGAATTCAAAGCAAACAAGAAGGCCACAAAGGAGAAGTTCGCTTCACTGATTAATGGAAGAGCATAGCACAGAGAATACAAACAGAAAACCGTATATAGAGTAAGTACCGTGCCAAGTCCGGTATATACACCACACATTCAATAGAGAGCATGAGAAAGAAAAAAGTTGGGAATATAGCAATTACCACCATATCAAGATATGACTTGGCCATGAAGAGTAGAGAAATCCTAAAAATCAAATTGTCCCTGATGCAATCTAATGCAAATTACATACCCTCTTATTTGACTGCATTTGATGATCATATGATTAAAGCAGAGATTCTTGTTCATCACTTCTTTGGGCAAACAGAAAACAAACCAGCCAATAGAACTAATACAAGACAATCGAGTTATTTACGAAAAGGAAGGTAGAGAGAAAGAAAACACCGACAAATATATGCATTTCCTACTCTATTGTCGGGGATCAATAACATTAGCATCATGCAAGAAAAGCCAACGACATAAGCCCACACTGGTAGTTTCCGTTGTCAACACGATAGGCTTCATTAACTACTACATAGATGGTTTACAACAACCTAATAGGCAGCCTTCTCCATTTATATTCATGTGTACCATGATACATATTGTGCGAACCTAGCTTTGGAAATTTGCCTCCAAGAAATCCACAAAAGCAAGCACGCATTGGTAATTTGAGAGCTACAATTAAATCACACGAGACAAAATAACAGCCATGAATTTATAAATATAACTCCGCCATAAATAAAATAAAATAACAAGTATACTACCATATTAGAGCAGTTCTCAAATGGTATGCCAATTTGACATCCATAACCACCTGAATTTCGTATTCTTCATAAACTCATCTCCACAAGTTTATCTCAGATTATGACACAACTTGTATCATAACAGTAAATCTCAGTTGAAAGTTCTCGAGGAAACAACAAATTTCCAGCAAGCATTAGAATATTATCCATGATTCTTCCTAAAGCCCCAACTTTGCCCTAACTAAGTTTAAAAAACCACTCACCAATTAGACCCTTACGACTCAAGATCTCCATAAGATGAAGCCACTCACGTAGAAAGCAAACAAATTTATCGCCCAATTTTGACTCATTTGCTTTCATCTCCAAAAAGGAGGCGAAGCCTAGCAGCAAAAGCTCCAGTGGGCTCGAGAGCGGCCTCGGCTAGGAGGCTTTGCTTGATGTGATTCATGCGAGAGGTGAGGCTTTCTTGCTCTTCTTTCAGTGCGGCGGCGTCTTCTGTGAGATCGTGAATACGATACTTCTGGCCGAGAGATCGGCATGCCAGCAGTAGGATTCCTGTCATCGCGAAGAATTGTACGAAGCTATGCTTTCGTTTCACTGCATTTGCAAGGAGACCAGGCTGTTTACGGCGGCCACTAGGGTTTTGGACGCCGCCTGCCGCGGACGGTGGCGTTGAGGACGGCATATTTGTTAAGACTGAGAAATTGACTGTTCTATGCTCGCTAGTTCATTAGCGTACCGCACCCCTCCTATGCTACACATTTGCGTAAATTGCAACATAGCCCATGTGAAACTCGAACGAGTGCCACAAATACTCTGAAATCACGTGAAATTTGAAATGAACACTATAAATGCTTTTATTCTAAATTAGCATACCAATTTTTGTCATATTAAAATTACAAAATAAATATTTGAAACTTATATATTAGATATGAGGATAGTAGCTTTGTCAAACAAAAATATAAGAGGTTAGTGTGCTAACTTTAAAATAACAAAGTTTGTGATGCTCATTCAAATTTTATAGGATTCAATATGCTAATTTTAAAATGACAAAAGTTATGTACTCATTTTAAATTTCACATAGAGGTATGATGCAATTTACCCTACACATTTTTAACAACCAATGAAATTTTCTCTGTCAGAATTTCTTTAGGCTATGCATTGGTTTCCCCTTCCTTTCACTTCCTTTAATAAATCATATTTATCTCTTTCAATTAGGCAGATTTTACTTCAAACCAATTCGAAATTTAAATATTGAGATTTATAATCAATTAAAATATTTGATAGATCAAATTTAATTATAAATATTTATAATTCAAAATAGAAAGATCAAATATGATTCTTTTTAAAGTAAAAGGCCTATTATTATAGATGAAAGTAGATTAGAGCAGCATCAATATCCTCACTGACATCAATACCGTCACTAGCACCATGAGGAATCCCGTGAAGCTCATCATCATCCATCTCATCAACAAGCCAACATTGAGGCTTCTTAAATTTTTCTGGAACTCGTTCAAAAATACCATAATGAAAGGAATGTTGGAGCCTGTCACTAGGTATTTGACCAAATAGAATTGTCCAGTTTCTGTAGAACCTAGCACTAAAACCCACCTAGAGGGGGATAAGTGGAAGCGGAGCAAAAAGAGTCTTTCATGAGATGGGAAATCCAAAGTCTTAGTCCCACACGAAGTTTGTAAAAAAGTGATTGTTCGATAATGAACAATGAATACCCATCTTTAAGGAGGGGTGTTACATGTGAAAATAAATTGAGAAAAGTTCAAGTGAGCAAGAGCATGAGCAAACTCGTTTTCACTATGCTTCATAAATCGAAAAGAAGAGGAAAGAAAGTAGCTGGTCAGTTGACGACAGTTCGAAATGAAAACGAGAGGTTATCTTGTTTCTCCTTCAAGGCTGAAATAACAATCGTGTTTTCTCCTTCAACGATCACATGACCCGAATTTGACTCCTTGGTTTGTTCAATAGCAAAAAGTCGAACCAAAGCTTCTGCTTCCAATGCTTTGGATCACGATAGGGAAATACTTTACCGCTCATTTCAAGCAACAACCCGTTGAATCTCTAGCAATAATGGCTACTTTAGTGCAAGGCTCATTTGCTGGGAGAGATGCATCTAAGTTACTCTTGATCAATGGAGAGTGAGGTGCTTTAGATTTTGAGCAAGTTAATGATGCTACATGGAACTCAGATAAAAAAGCCGAAGCTTTGCTAAAAACCTCAAGTGGCGAGCAAGAGACAGCCTCAAGAAAATGTTTGGTACGAGAAGTCCAAATGCTCGGCAGACTGCAGCAAAGAGTTTGGCATCCTTTTGAGACATTAAATCAAAAATCTACTGATCCAAGATTGAGTGTCCCTATAAGTTGAGGGGCCTTGCTGGATTGAAATTTTGGAAATCACCCAAACTTCCTATGCGAACTCACAACGCCAGAAGAGATGAATTGCTAATTTCGGTGTGTCATCGCAAAAAAATACAGCTTCATCTTGAAGCAATGTTCTTTTGGAGCAAATTATCAAATGTGGGTAAGATATTTAAGACGAATCTCCAAATGAAACTTTAATCTTACCCAAAACCTTCAAACTCCATACAAAAAAACATGAGGCATTTTAATAATATTTTCTATTAAAATAAATAATTATATACAGCATATTAATAAAATTTGTTAAATAGAATGTAATAAATATTATATCATAATTAACAATGTAGAGGTTGATGTACAATTTTTTTTAAAAATAATTATCATTGAATTATTCTTGTCAAAACAAATCATCAAACGTAGATATTTAAGACAAATCATTAAAAGGAAATTTGCATCTTACATGGAACCTTCGGACTCTACACAGAAGACCATGAGAAATTTTAATAATATTCTCCATTAAAACAAATAATTTTACATACATTATATATAAAAATCTATATTATATTTAATAAAATCTCTTAAATGAAATATAATAAATATTATATTATTAACAATGTAGAAGTTGATGTACAATTTTTTTTTCAAATAATTATCATTTAATTATTCAAGTCAAATTTTCTTATTGAATTTCAAATATTTATTGGACTCACACTCGGTATCAATGGACCCAAATCCTATAAAATCTAGTTAGATTTGCTTATAAAATTTAGTAATCGAATTCAAATGCAGATAGCACTTATTTGGTTGAAAATCGCTCTAATGACTATCCTGGATCATATTGTTCCAAAAGAGTAAGATGAAAATAATGGACTTGGAATACGTCTCTATCTCCCTATGGGAACTTTCCTATATTGCATGGATACGGGTACGGTACTAATACCGGGTACGGGTATCGGGTACGGTAATTTTTAAAAATATAGGATACATGTACGGCAATATATATTATAATTTATAATATATATATATATATAATTAAAAATTCATAAAATAAAATATGTCATAATGCCAAGTTTACAAACCAACAACATAATATTAAATATAGAACACATACAAATCAAAATAACTTACACTGTTCAATATACAAATATAAAATCAAACTCTAATAATATCAATCTCAGTGTTTCCTATTCCTTTGGTGTCAAGTTCCACCTATCTTGCAAACATTCAAATTATCCAAGCTCTTCTTCGGCACTTGAGAATTTCACAAACTCCTTAGTTGCTTCTAATCTCTCTTTTGGATCTTGAAAATAACTTCTTAAGCACTTGTTTCTTCCTTCACAAATCTCATTCTTCTTATGTGGTGGAACTCGATTCGGGACTTTTTCAAGCTATTGTCTTGTATAAAACCTATTATTCAAAGTATAAATAATGATTGTCATAATTTGTAATCATATAATACAAGTACATGAAAAAATAAGTAAAAGTGACTTCAAATTAAATAAATTTACCTTGGATTAAGTGAATGAGCCAAACAATGAAGTGGTGTGTAACTTTTAGTCCACCTATCAATCAAGATGTTATACACCACATCATAAAACGATGAATGTTGATTCAACTCCTTGTGCTCATATTGATCTATTGCTAACTTCACTTGCTCAATCATGGAGTCCCATTTTTCATAAACCAAATGGAGGTTTGGTTTATCCGTATCACAAGAGCAGAGCACATCATAGATCGGTTTAGTAAAACTAAAAATATAATCAATTTTATCCCACCAATAATCATTCAAAATTGTTTCTTTCACAACCGCAGCCTTTCCAACATTATCCTCTTTGTAATTAGACCATTCTTCACTAATCACCATAGATTGAAGTCCATGCTTAATTGTTTTCAACCTCTTAAGAATCACAATCGTTGATGCAAATCGAGTCTCAGCAATAGCAAGCAATTTCAAATGCACAAACCAATTATACATGGCCAACCTCATAGAATGATTCATAATAAAATTTCTAATGAAAAATACATCATCAGCAACATTAATAATCCAATGACACTCTGCATAAACATCCTCATTGCTTGGTGTGTTTTTGGGTGCACAAATATTTTTTAAAGCAAGATTCAAAGTCTGCACTACACATGATGTCCAGAATATATGAGGATGAACTGATTCAACAATTGATCCAATAGCTTTACAAACAGGTGCATTATCAATAATGACTTGGATAACATTTTGTGACCCAACTTCATCAATGGTTTTCAAAATCTCATTGGCAATGAAATGCTTGTCTTTATACTCACCTGAGCAATCAACGGACTTCAAGAACATAGGTCCTGAATCTGAGGCAGCCATGAAGTTGATCAGTGGTCTTCTTTGTGTATTAGTCCAACCATCAGTCACTATGCTTACACTTTTTTTTGGCAAAGTATCTTTGATAGATTGAAATATTCTCAATAAGTGAGCTTTTTCCTTTTGTAGCAGTGTCGTTCTTATAGCATTATAGCTTGGTGGAACAAAACCCGAGATATAAGTATTTGCAGCATAGGAAAATGCATTAACTAAGTGGGGACTCCTTGCAACATTGAAAGGCAAACCAGCAGAATAAAATAGCCTAGCTATTTCGGTTGTCAAATGTTCTCTCGCCTCATTATTAAATGCCTTCGCTAATGGTCCCTTAGCGCTTTTTCTTTTCTTGCTTGCATCACAAGAGGTATCACCTCTAGGGGGATTCAAACTTGTACTTCCCGTAGGTAGAGGAACGTGAATTGGCTTTGCTTTTTCATTAGTCTCTTGATCTATTTTCTTCATCTCTGCAAGATAGTCATTTGTTACAGCTGAACAAATAGCTATTCCATGTCCTTTTCCCCTCAATAAACGGGCCTTCACTCTATAATAAGATCCCTTATATATTCTCTCACAATAATTGCAATGCCAACTTGCATTTCCTCCTCCTGTCTTTTTGTCTTGTAATACACTCACATAATTCCAAAGAGGACAATTTTTCTCTGTTGTTCCAGATTCGTATTTACTTGTCAAAGACGTTGAGTCAGTTGTACTACCATACCAACTACCGGATTGGCTAGACCTACTATTGGAATGTGGAGAAAACATCTATACATAAATAAATGAAGATTTTTCAGTTTTCATAAATAGAAGAAATAAAAATTACCATTACAAATTTAAGAATTTCTACAGATTCTACACTTATTGAATCTGCAGTAGGTTGGTGGTTGAAAAAACAAGTAATATCGTAACTTATAACAATTAACAAGTAACAACTAAACTCAACATTTAACAACAATCACAATCCAACTAATCTTAGATTCGCAAAAATCCACATTTAAATCTTAGATTCACAAAAATCCCTTTTCACATAATTTCACAAAATAAAAAAGACAAAAACCCATTTCAAAATAAAATCTCCAAATAATATTATAATAAACAGAAGTCAGAAACTGACTTTCAATGGAAACGCAAGCGGTGGCAAGACGGTGATGCGACGAGTGAAGGAGGCGGTGGGGTTTCGAAGCTTGTGGGTTTTAATTACAGTTTTGCCGCTGTGCTGTCTTCTATTTTTGCTTCTGGAATTTGACTTTGTTTTTAAGTTTTAAACCATATAAAAACGTGTTTCTCACTTTTGGAAACTTAATGCTTAATGTGACATTTCACTAATTTTTAGATTTTATTAAAAAAAAAAGAAAAAGTTGAAAAAATTGAAAGTCACGTACCCAACCCTGTACCTAGTCGTACCCAATTATTATTATTATTATTTTTTTAATTCTGGGTACGTACCCGGGCGTACCCACAGTATACCTGTACCTGGTACGTACCCAGTATGGGTACTCCATCCATTTTGGAGTACCCATGCATCATAGGAACTTTCATCTCTTTATGAGAGTTTTTCCATCTATATATCATGGAGTTTGTGAGCGTGACCCTTGCTTCCTTCCAGCCCCCACTCGTGAAGGATATTCTCTAAATCACTGTCATTGCTAACTCATGCAAGATAGCAAGGGATCGCTTGCTGTGTTATCTTTAAGATTAATTATATTTTTATATGCCCCATTTCTTTTCTTGTGCACCACCTCTGCTTCTTTTATCCCATCGGTTCATTCGTTTTTTTTTTTATCTCTTTCATGATTATTTTCACTAATTCCTTGATTATCTTGGTCGGAGCGATTCTCATTTGTGAATTCTTTTATTTGCTTAATTGACTCGAAGTGTGCTGATCTTGGCTAGGATGGATCCAGATTTGGATAAATTCACTGAATACTTGGTATTAACGGAGGACAAGAATTATGCCTTGGATCCTTGATGATGAATGGAACAAAAACTCTATGAATGCTTATCTTGCACCGGTTGGAAAAATTGTTGATATCAAAACCTTATAACTAATTTTGATGCTTTCACAAAGATGATGAGTATTGGACGAGGAGTCAAAATCAAGCACATTGGGAATGGAAGGTGGTTATTCCTTTTTAACCATCTACTGGTGGGGGGAGGGGGGGAGAGAGAGAGAGAGAGCTACAAGGTTGTCTGTGATCATTTAAAACCATGTCTCGTTCTAACAGCATTCATACTAATCAAGGCCCTTTTGACATTAATCTTGATTAGTGTGACTCATTTATCCTGGTTGGAGGACTCTTCGTATTGAGAATGATTATGGAATTTGCTAAATATATTGGAGATGGAATTCAAACTTTAAATGTGGACATTGATAATAAATGCTAGTGCAAGTTCGATTTCTATGGATTATAGTCAGTATTCAGATTCCAACCCATTGTTACGTGTTATGATTTTGAATTCTGAGAGTGACCAGTATCTTATTGAGATTCAATATGAGTGTTGTTTAAGATTTTGCTATTTATGTAGACATCTTGGACATGCCACAAAAGAGTGTGAAGACCATTATGAGGAAGATTCTGACCGAAATAAACCTACTCGTTACTATCGATTCTCTTGGGTAAACTTCAAATTTGTATAAGATAGATCTTATATCTAACTTATCTCTCATTGTTTGTTTAACATAAGTCAGGGACCCCTATACTTTGAGACGAAAGTGCGAGGGCGTTTTGTTGTATCATATCTCATGAGATATATTGGGCACTGACTTTAAAGGTGCTACATTTAGCAACTTTGTTGCCATATTGAGGACGTATTTCAAAATGAAAGAGAAAGATCCGTGAAGCACATATAGAGCATACCATGTGCATCAGTATGGTTTGTATGCTCGACAAGTCCAATAAGTTGGGGTGTGCCAAGAGGAATCCAATGTGAGAGAATTCTATTTTTTTTTAGATAACCGAGAAACTTTTTAGTTAAGTATTCTCTTCCTTGATCAGATTGAAGAGTTTTAAATACTACGATCAATTTGTTTCTCTATTTCATTCTTATATTATTTGATCTTTTCAAAAGTTTTAGACCTGTACTTCATAAGATACACTTATTTGAATTGTGTCATATTATCAAGGAAAGTAATAAAGTAAGAGAAGCCTCCTCTAGCACTAACTTTTAGTAGACCACATACATCTAAATTAATCAAATCCAATAGATGTGTGTCATGCTCCAATTTCCTACAAATATGGATTATGCCATTTTTCTTTTTAAACAAGATTAGCAAGTTGGTAATTCCTTCAAATAACCCATATTGAGCAAAATGAGGTAGCCAACTTACTCATCACATATTTTTAAAAAAAATGCCCAAGTCTAATATGCCACATGTAATATCCTAAATTTTTTATTTTGAAAAAAGGGCTTAAATGAAGAAGTTTATAAAATATTGAGAATAAAAATATTATTGATAAAAGTCTAAGGGCCGAGAAGTATTCAAATGGACTTAATTGACCCAAATTCAGAATATCAGGGGCAAAATTGAAAAGAATAATAAAGTTTGGGGGTTAAAAAGCAAATAAGAAAATCGTTGGCAAAGTTGTTATGGAGCTACCTCATCTCTCATTTATTACATTCCACCTCGTCACCTTTTGGCAAGTTTTGACAGGAACAAAACACTAGCCTTTTGGCCACTTTTGATAGGAACAACACATTAGTAAATTTTGGTCAAATCCCATCTATCCACCTTATCTTTGCTTTTTTACAATTTAACCCTTAATCCACTTTTTCTTTACAATTTAGTCTCTATCTATAAATAAGAGAAGAGTTGCAATTTCTTTCACACACACAAACACACGCTCGAACATGCACTCTCTCTCTCGGATCCTGCAAACATCTTCAATTTTCAAAACTTCAAAATCTATCTTCCCTTTATTAAATCAGCTATTATAATATACCTTAGAAACCTCATTGTGTGTAGATGATTTTGGGGTCAAGAATCACCCAAAAATATAGAAAAAAACATTCAAAAATGCCAGCAGAATCTGACTTGCCATGGCTACTAAGAAACAAATATAGTAGCAGGGGTGTTTTAAAAACAGGTATAAACAAAGATCCGACCGTTGGATCGTTGAAAGCTTGTCAAGTTGGGATATTTATAGAGGTAAAATTTACCGTTAAACTTATTAGAATATATTCAAAAATCAATTGTGAATCCTGATTGCCCAGAAATAGGATTTTAAACTTTAGGTGTTGAACTTTATGAATCATATTCTTATACCAAGTCTATCTTTTAAGCCCTAATTTAGTATGTTTTTTATGAGATCTTGATGGAGATAGATTGACTAAGTGTATGAAGGAGTTGAGAATTATTTAGATTTAAATTACGTAAGGAATAATTTAAGAAGAAGGATATGTTGGGATAAAGAAGTTATGAAAATTAGTTGATTAAGAAAAAAAAATTGAATGATCTTGGAAAATAAGACAATCAGTAATCGAGTTAGTAATTTTTAAGAATTAATCTGAAAGTTAATAGGATTTTCCAAATTCATGGATGTAAGTATATTTATTTGCTTGAGTTATGAGTATCAGAGTTTATATGATTTAGGTGATGAGGAAAATTAGTAATTATATGCAGCGACTTCAGGTAAGATAATTATGGTTATCTCTACCTTTGGTTTGGTATGTGATCTTGATTCCTTGATAATTTGTTGAACACCTTTGCTAACATTCTGATCTTGAATATTTTGAACTTGATCCATTTCCTTGTTGAGATTTATGGACTAAAATATCATTGAAAACTACCAATTCTTTTTTGCCCTGTTAAAAATTATTTTTACGTGATAATTGCCATTTAAAAAATTGCCATTTTAAGAAATCTTTTGCCATTTTAACAAAGATTTCTAATTTGTTTTCTTGAGTTTTAAACTCCTTTTGCCTTATTTTATCTGAAATTCACTCCTAAATGATGTTTCGAGCTAGTATGATGTTTTAAATGTCCATAAATCGAATAGTTATATCCAAAGTACAGCTTGAATTGAACGATTATGTCCGATATTAATTTTGAATCAATTATTGTGTAAATCGGACAATTGATGTTGTTATGATCCTTTGCAAACCTAATTTTTTATTGTTATTTGGGCCTTGGGGAACTATAGGAGGGACGCTGGGTGGTGTTGGACCGTCAGTTGGTCATCTAGAGGGTTTTTCAATTGTTGGACAGTTCCACGATTGCTTGGAGGTAAGCTTTCCAGGGAATTGGTCTGTGGCATGCGGTCGACCATGCCCATTGTTAAATTATCCCCTTGAGTGGCCACTCGAGGGTTGAAGCGGAGGGATAAGGAAAAATATAAATGTGGGGGTAATAAGGGTAACAAATCCACCAAATAACTCGTTCATCCTTATCAATATCGCATTTGTTATTGTTGGACTTCTTGAACTTCTTAGATTCTATCATAATTATTTATTGACTTATCTCTTAATCTTTACATTCCTTTGCCTTATCCTGCTCTAGCCATAATCTCTTACTAAATCATTCGAACTTACTGTTTATCTTATGATATGTAGGTAATTAAGTTTAGAAGTTTTCAAGGACTTGGAGGTGGATTAGTTATTCGCTTTCTTGGGTTACTCACTTTGGACTAGATTGTATTTCTTAATAATATTGTATTTTGTAAGTTTGAAATCGTGTGTAATATTTTGATGATGAAGATGAATAAAAAATTTGATTTTTGGGGTTTCATAGTATTCTGTTGTATTTTGAGGTTTTAGTTTAAAAACTCATTCTCTCACTAATGACTCAGCTAGGTGCAGATGCGCTAGGTGCGGGGCGTTACACCACTTGTTTGCATTATTTTGATTACTTAATTTTCTTTTGTAGCTTTGTCGAACTTGTAGGAGCGTATAAGTGGAATCAGGTGTATATAAACTCTTTGTTATTGTATTGCATGCAACTAGACAATCATTCTTTAAAGGATGACATTTGTCTTTTTAAATGAATATTCATAACCTTCATTATCCAAAATAGGAATAGAAATGATGTTCTTAATCAATATAGATACAAATAAGCAATTGTTCAAAATAACTTTTATTCCTTGGAAAACTAATGTAACTATGCCTATGGCCTTAGGCACAACTTTTGCTTCACCGCCCAATCGTAGGATCATATCCTCCTTAATTAGCATTTTATTTTTCTTCATCCTCTACAACAAATGGCAAAGATGAGCCTACAAGTGGTATCAAACACCAAAGAAGAGTTATTAACCAATAGGTTAATTTCGACAAAGTACATACCATTTTTAATACATACGAAGTATTTATCGCAATTCCTCATCCAATGCCCCGCTTTATTATAATAAAAGCATTATTATCCTTTTGATTAGCTTTCTTTCTTAATTCCACCAGAGGTTTTTAATACTTGTTTTCTTTTAGAAGAACCTTTCTTTTTTTTGCCTTTCTTTTCCTTTTAGGTCTTAGAAAAGGAAGCAATCATTAGTGGTTTTTCTTTTTTCATTGTCGCCTTGGCAGCAACTCGCATACTATGATCATCGCCTCCAATTTTCTCATATTGAAATTCACCACAAATTGGTGAAAAGAGGTAGGCAATGATTGAAATATCAAGTTAATGTAAAGATCATTGTCCATGATCAACTCAAGATTACTGAGCTTCTCGATAAGTTCAAAAATTTAAGCCCGTGTTCATGAACACTAGATCCTTCAACCATCCTTACTCCAAAGAGCTTCTTGGAGGCCACAAACCTTTCACGGTGAGTTTGTACCACTACAAATCCTCAAAGTGAGTAAAAAAATATCTAATGCATGTTTTATGTTTTCATGAGTTTTTTGGAGCTCATTACTGATAGCCATCATCATAAGTAATAGGTTTGGAGATCATTCTTTTCCCATTACTTGAGGATCTCTAGCGTCTCGTTGGTGGCGTCTTAAGGCAACGTGTCTGGGGGACTTTTTGTGTCAACATAATTTTCTCTTTTGAGTCAAGAATAATTTCTTTAACTTTCTTAGCCAATCATGGTAGTTAGAACCGATTAACTTGTCAGTTTCCAAAATTATGGCAAGTGAATTTTTAGCCATATTGCTTTTGTTTTTCAGAAATCTACAAAAGCGAGAAAGAAAATATACGCATACATTCAATCAATATTCTTAAATGAGATATGATCTTTGATCTTATAGTTACCTCTCACTATTTTTGCAAATTTCATGCCCTCTCGTGAAATCTGGAAAATTCTATTTTATAGTGAGAACTAAGGTCTTGAATCATTATTTTGGGACCTACAAGACGTAGCCATCCATAAATAAGCCGAAGGTAGGTAACCACTTTACAAATTACATTTTCTATGAAACCCCTAATTTTTATTCTGCCTCATTTTGCATATAGACTAACCATTTATATTACCCCATGTTTAGTTAAACCCACTATTGCTTCTTTGAAATAATTTTAATTATGGACATCCCACGAGATGTAGTCAATGCCAAAATTCAATTATTTCAAAGTGCATCTTATGGACAAGTAGTGACAATAGCTTTCCAATAACGCATATCCCACGAAACCTAGCCAATATACCAACACAATAGCATCTCATGTCACTTACCTATTGGAGGAAAGCATGGATTATTAAACTTGATTTAATAAAATCTTTATTAATTTAATATTAATTAAACTTAGACTTTCCATGAGGAATTTGGATTGCAAGACTTTATCAAGGTATTTATTTTATTTAGATTTTCTATTATAAAAATGCGTCACCATACATACTAGGATAAAAACATAAATGAATTTTCTTGGCATGCCATTCTATTAGAATGATCATGAGCTACATTCAAATAATCTATATAGAGCCATAGTGGATTATTGGAAAGATTTAATAGGAGACTAATATGTTGGAATAGTGTTCGACAAGCCAATAAAATTAGATTAAAAACTATTATTATGATAACTTTCTTATTTAATCAACATAGATAATGAATGGCCATATTATGTGTATAAATTATTATTTTATAAATAATGCATTTGGTTGAAGCCCTTAAGATCATAATAGAGTATGGGACATGGTCGGTTCATATAATGGTGATCATGAAATATGTCTCTATGGTCATAATATTAAAACTATTCCAAGTCATAGAATCTTTAAAACAAGGGTATCAAATTTCAAAGATTGTGATAGACTTCCATTAATGATGCATGCTCCAAAAGTTGGAGAATGCCTCGTTTCATGGACAATAGTTATGGATACAATAATATATATTAGTGGGTGGTTGTTTGAAAACAAGTTCACATAATAGATCCGATTGAGAATTCCATAAGGTAGCCATATATCCTGTCGTTAATAGAAAATTTTAATACTCACAATAATGCATATAAATAGTTCTTAAACTTGAGATTTCATGGTAACTTTGTGCATTAGGGCTTATGCTATGATTCTTGTCCCGATCACATGGCAGGTTGTATGGTACTTGTGTTGGACATAAGCTACCTATGCATGGAGGTTTATAAAAACTAATAAAGGATCCATTGCTTATCTTGAATGAATGAGTTGATTTCCTATATTTTCTATGATACTCGGTTCTTGAAATCCTTGCAAGTTAGTATATCTATTTGGAAAGGAGTTTCCAAAGTTGGGGACCACTTTGAGCTGTTCATTAAAAATAGATACATAGTTGTTAAGGTTATTGGGGAACCTATTAATATATTGCCCTAGGCATAAATTGGGAGATAAAAAATAAAAGGACCATATTTGTATGTTACTTATAAGTGGAAGGGCCAAAACACTTTAATTCACTCATTAATTGGGCTTCATAGGCTTATTGCAAGGCATCAACTATTAAAATTGGATACTCTTGAATTAATGGAGATTAATTCAAGAGTTGATTAATTAAAAAGTTTTTATTAATTAGAATAATTAAACTATTCAATAATTTACAAGGGTTTGTGAGCCCAAGTCTATTTAATTTGTGAACCTAAGGGATTACGTACAAATACCTAATAGCCTTCATATTGAATTTCCTTGCTTTTGTGATAAATTCAAATCAATTTGAATGAGGACCCTTGGTAGTATGTTTATCTGAATTTAGTTATTCTTCTATAAGGCAAAAATTCAAATTTCTGCTACATTTACTTTGTTAATATTAGAGCCAACTCATGCAATTATTTTGAATTTCTTGTATATTTAGTACGTGTGATGAATTGGTTTAATGAGATTCATGATGTTAGTTCATTGGATGAATTGAAAAATCATGAAAACTCAAATTATGGCTTGGTAAATTCTTGTGATGATTCCTAAACAATAGATTTAGTTGTTTATGATTTGTTTGGAATGGGTCTACTTGATTGTTGCAAGTTTTTGAATAATTATTCATCTTAATTTTAGAATTTAAATTTTATGGGTTGATTCTCCATCTTATTAGGGTTCCGCAAGTCAAAACAAGGGTTGAACCAAAGTTCCAGTAAATCTTGAATGCCTCGAATATGAATGGCGTGCAAAGTAGTCATACTGTATGTGAGAGTGGGCAGATGCGTGGCATATTCCGGTCGAGACATTTCTTTTGCATTTTTTTTACTCCATTTTGATGTATTAATGCTATACAAACCTTTTCAAGGCATTTTTGAAGTGTTCAAAATATTTGGATTCTAATTTGAAGATTAAATATGTAGTTATCAAGTTTTTGGAATCTTTAACTATGCATTGGATACATGAGTTAAAGAAAAATGGCCACTAGTGTTTATCTCATAAACATTATATTAAATTGCTTGGTAAATTTAAAATCATACATTTATGTGATAGATGACTGGATGGATGTTGGATGATCATGAGCCTTTAATTTGATTTATTTATTCAATTTGATTGAATGAGTTGTAATTAGATGAGGTTTGCATGTCTCGCTTTCATCTATTTTTCTCATTATCTATTTCTATCTCTATCCTATGTACCTCCCCTTGAGCACCTCTCAAGATTTCTTATTTTTAAGATGTAACAAGAGTAAGCTTACTAGGATGGTCATGCTTTATTTTGCTTTTGGTGGCCATTGCAACAAGATCAATGAGATGATGGACGAATGGAAGACTTGAAGACTTGAAGCCTATGCATACATGTGATGTACATATGTAATAGATAGGATGTGATTTCGTTTATTGCTCACCTATTAAATCTTCCAAATAACCTACTTTGCCTCTATGTGGGTTATTTGGATATGGCTCATGATAGTGGTATGACATGCTATATTTTATTTTATTTATTTTATATTTTTTGTCTTTTTATGGATGGTGATGAGTAAATAGGATAGAAAACCTAAATAAGATAATTAATATGATAAGGTGTTGCAAACCAAACAAATTCTCTACTTAAAATATCTAAGTTATTCAATATTAAGTTAATATGAAAGGAGTTCAATTGTCCATGCTTTCTACCAATAGGTGTGTGCCATGAGATGCTATTATGTTGGCATATTGGCCACAAGATATGGGATATGTTTTATGAAAAGCTATGATCACTATTTTAACATAAAGATGCACTTTGAAATAATTTGGTTGCGATATTGGCCACAAGGCATGGGATGTTCACAATTGAGTTATTGTCAAAAACGATTACTGGGAATGACTTAACGATTGGGAATATAGATATCTCACAAATCGTGGATTTATTTGGAACACAAAGCAAAACATATTAAGGGTTGCATGAGATGCAATGGTAAGGAGTTACCTACCTTAGGATTATCCATAGATGCATCACAAGTTGTAGGTTCATTAAATAATGCCTCATTGTTCTCACTAGGAAATAAGATTTACAGAATTTCATGTGGGGGTATGAAATTTGAATAAAAAGTGGGAGGCAACACATGATTAAAGACCATATTATATTTATAATTAATATTGATTGAATGAATTCTTTTACTCTCTTCCTCGTTTACTGTAGTTTTTTGAAATTATACAAATGGCTAGAAATCTTAATCACAATTTTTATAGGAACTCATTAAAGTAAACCAAACCCATATATAGTGATTGAGTTCATAATTTTCTTGATCAATAGGAAAGGACCTTCGTCTTTACTCAAAATCTTCTAAGATATAGTACCTAGTAACACCACTAATGAGATATGTAAAATGTTCATATAGTGGAAGAAATGTTGATCTGCAAGCCCATCATCTCATGAAAGTGGACATGAGCAAAACAATAAGCTTTTAATGAAACGCTAGCTCATCCTATTAAAAAACATTGAAAAGCTACTTGGATAAAAAAAAAGGGTTTTTTTCTAAGAGCAAACAATCATTGAAGCCATCACGAGTGGTCCATGAAATGAATATCAATACACTACAAGAAATTAGGAATTTAACGGCAGTCATTTTGGGTCGATTAGCTTAAACCGCCGCCAAACAAGTACTTAACGGCGGTTGGCCCGGCGGTTTAGGCATTCGCAACAATATTTGGAAGTTTAGGGCAGTTTTTGGATATTTATCGGCAGTTATGATGACCGCAGTGAAAGAAATTAAAACAAAAATGGCACGGCGGTTTCTAACAGCTGCTAAAGGAAAAGAAAAACAAAAAAAAAAAA
>JACFYI010003418.1:86230-108595 GCA_014898755.1 Handroanthus guayacan | reverse complement strand
ATTTTTCCCCACCATTGGTTTAAATTCTTGCTTGAGTCAACTGAAGCTTACTGTCCAATATTGAGGTTTTTGCATAAGTTGTCTCCTAGGCAAATCATAGTAGTTCAAAATCCATTTGACAAATTTGACCAATCTTTAATCATCATACAAAAATTTGACAAATTTGACCAGTCTTTAATCATCATACAAAAATTTTAATTGACATGTATTAATCATTCGCGTATTTGTAATTTCGAAAGATAGAATAAGTTAGTAGCAAACAAATATCCAAATTTCAATGGAATTTTCATATTTAATTCTATTTTTTTGGTTTTCTGTATGTATACTATATATGCTCGTTATAATGAATTCATGGATACTTTATATTAATTTTGGTGATATTGTGATCTCCTTTGTGTTTTTTATATTTATCCACCAGGTTGCCTTCCATCTTTATCCATATTTAACAATTATGTTCTTATCTAATATAAAAGAGTGTTATATCAAATTAATTGACAGAAAATGTATCTATCTCATTGGTGATTGGTAATAGGGGGCAAAAAAATATATATATATATATATATATAAGAAAAGAATAAAAGGAGCTTTTATTCTTTATCTTTTGTGCACCATTAGTTCACATGGAGGAAGTTTTTGTGGTCCATTGTGCTGGATTTTCCTTCATTATCTAAACATGGATCTTCTTTTTCTTTTGATTTGATTGGTAAATTTGCAAGAGTATAAGTGGCACTTGTCACATTGAATTAAATCATTAAGTAATATTTATTGAGTTTTTAAAATAATTAAAGAAAGAGATTTCTAAGGGATTATAGCCTATAACTGATTTCTAGACAGCTAAAAACAACTGTGGACCTAATGATATTCCTAAAAACAATGATGTAGTATTTGTTTAGTGCATAGTTTGACAATAAAAAAAGTACTAATATGAATACAAATGTCATGAAATGAGCATCAAATGGATGCTTTTGTAAGAAAACAACATGTAGAATAGGACAAGATACAAGTCAGAATTGGTTGTTAGAAAATTGGATTTATGCTTGGAGATCTCTAGATCATAGAAAGGATATTGACCATAACACAAGAGGAAAAGAGATAAGGTGGACTGAAAATGTATTGGATGTGCCCAAAATCATTTGTATTTTTACTTATCATAGGCAATTTAGTCATTAATACCTAGAATTATTTGCAATGGATTAGGCAGAAAAATATAAAATTATTTACTTTTTCTGAAAAATGAAAAACCCAAACTCTTAATAATTCGTTGTAGCTTTTTGACTTATCTCTATTTTCTGCTCTTTTATTTTCTAATTTCATTCATATTTCTTGGCATGTATATTCTTTAAATATTAAAAAAAACTCTACAGAAATGGATAAATCATGGATTACAATGCCACGAAATTCACCTGAATATGAGCAAGGGCTTAGAAGATTTATTGAATTTGCCTTTGAAAATCGTTATGTTAATGATAAGACAATATGCCCTTGTCCACGATGCGGTTTCAATAAATGGCAATCTCGAGATGTGGTGTATGAACATTTAATTTGTAGACAATTTCCTGAAGGATACACTTTTTGGTTTTATTATGGGGAGACTAGAGAAGAGACAAGTAATGTCCAAAGTACAAATATTTTAGTTGTAGTAAAGGATGACGTGGTCAACGAAGATCTTATTCGGAATATGATCAATGATGCGTTTGGAGTTGATAGGCCTCGTACATATGAACCCTTTACATCTAATATGACATTGGTGAAGATGGACTGGCACCGGATGCGACTCAAAAATCAGATGAAGTAAGAGAATTTTATGAATTAATAAGAGACGGGAAACAACAATTGTACGAAGGGTGTACGAAATATTCAAAACTCTCTTTTTTAGTTAAGTTGTATTATATCAAATGCCTTTGTGGGATGAGTGACAAGGCCATGACAATGATATTAGAGCTACTACAAGATACATTTCAACACGCAAAGATTCCAACCTCCTTCTACGAGGCAAAGAAAATTATCACCAAACTTGGACTGAACTTTGAGAAGATACATGCATGTCCAAATAAGTGTATGCTGTATTGGGGTAACAAGGATGATGCAGAGAGGCAGACATGTAAAGTCTGTAACCAGTCCACATGGAAATCAAGGACCAAAGAGGGTGGGGAAGGGATTTGCAATGATAGTAGTAGTGGGAAAAAGAAAGTGCTTGCGAAAGTTTTTTGCTATTTTCCTCTAAAACCTCGACTACAAAGATTATTTTTGTGTTCAAAAACTGCTGAGGATATGAGGTGGCATGCTGTGGATGGTAACAAAGATGGAATGATGAGACATCCTAGAGATTCTGAAGCTTTGGAAGGCGTTTGATACTACACATTCTTGATTTGCATCTGACCCACGAAATGTACGCTTTGCACTAGCCACTGACGATTTTAATCCATATGGTAGTTTGAATTCAAGTTATAGCATTTGGCCAATTATTCTCATCCCATACAATACCCCTCCTTGGGTGTGCATGAAGCAAATATCTTTTATTATTTCAATGATAATTCTTGGTAAAAAATGCCAGAAAATGACATAAATGTTTACTTACAACTTTTAATCAAAGAGTTGAAGGAGTTGTGGAATGAGGGTGTGGATACATATGATTCATTCAAACAAGAGATGTTCAAGCTATGTGCAACTTTGATATGGACAATTAGTGATTTTCTTGGACTAGGAACCCTTTCTGGGTGGAACACACACACAAGACTAGCTTGTTCATCTTGCAACTTTGATACCGTTCTATTTCGTCTTCCTCACAGTAAGAAATGGTGTTTTATGGGTCATCGTAGATTTCTTGATCGAAGACACAAATTTAGATTGAATAAGTTTCGGTTTAATGGTGAGCAAGACATGCGTGACCTACCAAAAAATTGTCTGATTTTGATATTCTTGAACAAATAAATATCATTGATGTGACGTTTGGTCGAAGAGTAGAAGAAGAAGTAAGAGGGAAAAGAACGTGTGTTGGAGGTGTTGCACGGGATAGCACTCAACAATGGAAAAAGAAAAGCATATTTTTTTATCTTTCATATTGGAAACATAACTTATTGCGTCACAATCTTGATGTTATGCATGTTGAGAAGAATGTGTGCGATAATGTCATCTATACTTTGCTAAATGATAGTTCAAAAACAAAGATCATGTGAATGCTCGTAAGGACCTTAAAGCTATGGGTATTGAACATGACCTTTGGTCAGATGAAAATGGAAAGTATCATTTAGCAGTCTTTACGATGACAAGTGCAGGAAAAAGGGCATTTCTAACGACTTTAAATAACATTACTGTGCCAGATGGTTATTCAAGTAATATTTCAAGATGTACTGATTTGGATAATCTTAAGTTGAATCGGATGCTGAAAAGTCATGACTCTCATATATTGATGGAGCAATTGCTACCACTAGCGATGCGAGCAACGCTATCACATGAGGTATCAGTAGTACTGATTGAATTGTGCTTATTTTTTAGACAATTGTGCAGTAAAGTGTTGAATATTTCCGATCTAGACAAATTGCAAGATCAAGTTGTCCTCACTTTATGTCATATGGAAATGTTGTTTTCCCCTTTGTTCTTCACGGTCATGATTCATTTGATTGTTCATCTTGTTGAAAAAGTTAAACTCGGAGGGCCTGTTCAGTATAAATGGATGTATCCTATAGAGAGGTAACTGGATTTGTCATGATATCTTGTTGACTTAAATATTAGTGATATATAAATATGTTACTGATTATATTTGTTGGGGCGTATTAGGTACTTGGGGCAATTAAAATCCTATGTACGTAATAAGGCTCAACCAGAAGGTTCTATAGCTGAAGGTTATCTTACAGAAGAGATCTTTACATTTTGTTCGAGGTATCTAGATGACATTGAGACTAGATGGAATCGACCTCGTCGTGTTGATGATGTACCTAATGAGACACACTCTAACTCATGAATAGATGAATCGTTTCCTCAAACTGGAAAGCCAATTGGTGGCTATTTGTTTTTTACTCTAACACCCACGAAGAAGTTACAAGCTCATAGACACGTTTTAACCAATTGCCCTATAGTTGATTCTTATCTACAGTGAGTAGTTCCTAAACTTATTTTACCAATTAGTTTTCATTTAGTGCATGTCTAATACAATAAATCTATACAGGGAATTTAGAAACATTGTACGGAGACAACTGAGGAGTCGTACTAGGAATGCTAGCGAGGTAGACAAGAAGGTTCATAGAGAGTTTGTTAATTGGTTCCGTGATCGGGTGAGTAGATTAATGCTATGTATTATTTTATTAAATTTTAATGAGTAAATCATAACTATCAGCTAATACGAGTTTTTGTCTTTAGATTAATAGAGATCGTGATAATATTAGTGAAATGGATAAAGCTGTGCTACTGAGTCTTGCTCAAGGTCCTATAAATCAAGCTAGGAGGTTCACCGCCTATAATGTTAATGGATACAAGTTTCGTACTTTGGCTCGAGACAACGGATTAAAAACTCAAAATAGTGGAGTTTTTGGCATGTTCGGGACTAGATCTTACTCGAGCAGTAGTGATGTCCAAATGCGATTTGGAGGGGTGCCCTACAGTGGAAAACTAGTAGATATTATAGAGCTTAGCTACAATGGCATATTTACGGTAACTTTATTTAAATGTGAATGGGCTAATACTACTAATCCAAGAGGCTTGAAGACCGATAATTTGGGTTTCACGTTTGTCAACTTTACAAGATTAATACATACTGGTGAACATGAAGATATGAACCATATATAAAAACTTCTGAGGCTCAAATGGTTTATTATGTGGATGATGAGAAGGAAAAAAGGGTGGTGTATACCGGTTCATTTAAAACCAAGAGACTTATATAAGATGGGTATAGATGATGAAGATATTATGGTGTCTAACGTGACTTACCCAACACAAAATTTGGAGCAATTGTTCTCCGATGAAACCACACATATACAGTTAGCAAGAGGTCCAACAAATGATGATCCCCAAAGTTTGGCACTTAATAACAATGTTGATGATGATAATAAGGATAGGTATAAGTATTGCTTTCATCTCTTTTGTAAACGTGATCATGTAATTGAATATATATGCATAATTTGTGGTCAATCTATGGTATTATATGTATATGGAATCTTACACTCATATTTTATTATACTAAAATTTATTAATATTATGATTTCACAGATATGCCTAAGCGAAGAAGACATGCACTGAGAGTTCGATCTATGCCTACTCATCCTAATACCGAGGCTGGAGGTGCTGGCGATTTCGCTCCACGTAGTGAGCCCGTTGTAGAGCCACGACCACCCGTTGTAGAGCCAGGACCATCCATCCAGCAAAACTCACTCGATCAGCTAGATCCATCAATTGAGGAGGACTTAGAAGTTGTGCCAGACGCACCATATCATGGGAGAGAGTCCAATTAATATTGGACAGTTAGATTGATTGGTATGTGATTGTCTACTTAATAATTTTCATTTACTAATTTTATGATTTATGTTTTTTTACAAAACAACATTATCCTTTGTCTTTTAAATGCTAGAAGAGAATGACAAAACAAAAGAAGCTTGTCTAACGGCTAAGGATATATTCGTGCTACCTTCACGTCAAAAGATTGTCTTAGAGTGAAACAGGGAGGGACAGCCTGTTGGAGATGCTGGTGGCCTACTAGGATAGTTTGTAGGGCATGTGGCATGTAAGTCTGATAATTTTTCCATTAGCTACGAGAAGTGGCCGAAGATTCCATCGGCTGACAAGGAACATGTATGAAATCATGTAATAAAGGTATGAATTATATTTATTAGAAAACAATTTGATTTTAATTAATTTTTATTGTTTTTTCAGTGACTTAATTTTAATAAATTTTTAAAGTAAAATTTGTGGTCAACAATGGCATGAACAAGAAGTATATTATCAGCAGCTTGGGGAAGAAATGGAAGGATTATCGTGGAGATTTATACAATGCGTACTATGATCCAACGGCTGATTGGGAGACCAATGTTCAGAATCATCCAGAGGACGTCCCTAAAGATCATTGGGCTGGTTATCTGTCATATAGGATGCGTCAAACTACTAAGGTGATATGCATATGTCAAATTTTAAACTCACGATTATACTCTTCAATTCATTGATGTCGTTATTTGTTAATTGTGTAGGATATGTGTGAAAGAAATATTGAAAATCGATGTAAGCAGAAAGTTCCTTACACTCTCGGTTCAACAACGATAACCAGAAAGAAGCATGAGATGGTATAATTTATTAATAATTTTGTTAAATGATTTCACATATTAATAATTTTACTAATCGAGTACGAATTGTTAGGAAGCTAAACTTGGACGATCTTGTAATAGAGCAAAAATGTGAAATATTGCACACAAAAAAAAGAATGGGTCTTTTGTCAATGATGCGGCCAAAAAGAAAAGTGTGAGTGTAATAATTTATGTTTTGATTTTGCATTGTCTTTTAAAGGTTATCTAATATAAGAATTTGATGTACATATATGTGATATAACATTATATGCAGGAAGAGCTAGATATGCATACTCCAAATAGTTCTGAAACTGAAGCCTTCACCAGAGTCTTTGGTAAAGAGCACCAAGGGCATGTTCGTAGCGTGGGACACTGTGTCGCCCCTTCTTAGTTCTTTGGATCGACTAGCTATTCGGGTGAAGAGACTAGTTCTCAAGCGAATGTTGAAATTCAAGAACTAAAGTCAGAAGTGAAGGCTCTAAGAGCACAAATGGCTTACTTCATGGAACACTTTGGAGCTCAAATGCTAGATGGCAATCCTAAAAACAATCAAGTAATGCTAAACTTACTTCTAAAACTAAACTTTTCAATTTCAAGCTAGTGGTGTTTAGTTTATCATATTCTTATCTTGAATTTTAGGCTGTAGATGCAAGTTCACCAGTACTGGTAAGGCGTTCATCCTTGGGTAGCCATGACCCACGTAGCCTTGGCTTACATAACCACGGCCCATCATCTCATGTGTAGTAGCATGCTATATGAATTGAGCTGTATGTGTAGTTAAATTACTAAAGTTTGTAATTATAATCAAGAATGAAAACTCTTTGGAAAATGAAAATTTTATTTTGTAGTTAGGTAGTTTGAACTTGAATTACAAGGTTGAATGTGTATGTCTTGTGTGCTAAAATACTTCAGTTTATATATATGTTCGAATTTATTTTAGCTTGCTTCGGGTTGCTAGAGATCGTTTGCCTTTTGTGGTTCATTTGTGGAAGTGTATTATGTTTTATGGGAAACTTTTGTCTTCATCATAACATTATAGTGTTGAAATAGTTCGGTCATGTTGCTATAGTATTGTGATGGGTTTTGTAGATAAGTATGAAACTTATCTTTTCCTATCATTGATTGTTTTTATACTTGTAACATTCCTAATATACGGATTCTGTATAATTGATGGTATTGCCGCTGTGTCTAAATTTCTAACACTTGTAAGATTTCTAATATCGTGGGTTCGATTTGTTATTGCTACCAATATGTGGTTTGAAGTTTACATAATGCGAAGTTGTGATTTACTTTGAGCTTGGTGTTTACTTTGTTGGAATTCACTCATTTAAATTGTTTTACTTTTTCTTAATTTTACTTTTGTATTATTAGGAAGAAGCTATGACGAAAGAAGAGGGGAAGATTTGGTGAAGTGCCTTCGTGATGAATTCACTTGTTAACAAGGGTGTTGATGCTTAAGTTGTACTCTTTTTATTGATTTATTTTGTCATACAATATGTTCTTGAACATTTGTACTATTTTAACTAATTTCTTTTGCCATACAATGTCGTTTGGCGAATTTCAGTTATTGACGCCTAATCTTTTATATATTTTGGATATGGATATCGTCAATTTATATACATTTTCTATATGAGGTTATGTTATGAAAAATATATCTTACAAGTACAAAAAATGAGCAAATTCATAAATTTAAAATGGAATTAAAATTGCGAAAGAACGATATATTCCCGGCGATTGCGAACCGCCGTGAAAAAAATTAAAAAAAAAAAGAGAAACATTTCCCAGCAGTTAGAAATCGTTAGCAAAAAATTTAAAAAAGAGAAAAATTTAGCGGCGATTCATGAACCGCCGGCAAAAAAAATAAAAATAAAAAACAGAAAAATTTAGCGGCAGTTCACGAACTGCCGGCAAAAACACAATCTGAAAAAATAGAAAATTTTAGCAGCGGTTCATGAACCGCCGACAAAAAAAATAAAAATAAAAAATAGAAAAATGTAGCGGCGGTTCACGAACCGCCGGCAAAAAAAATAATTTGAAAAAATAGAAAATTTTAGCGACGATTCATGAACCGCCGGCAAAAAAAAAAAACAGAAAAATGTAGCGGCAGTTTAAGAACCGCCACTAAGTGCGAAGAAAATCGCCGCGAAATTTTAGCGGCGGTTATTCCAACGGTTGCCATAAACCGTCGCTAATGGTGTTTGCAACGGGGGAGATAGCGGCGGTTTGACAACCGCCGCACTTGCTGTTTAGTGGCGGTTATAACCGCCGCTAAAGAAAAAAAAAAGAGCCGTTAAATGCCTGTTTTCCTGTAGTGTTATAAGGGGTACTAATTGCTTCTGCTAAAATAAAATGGGTCACTAGTGAATTGAAACCGCAGGACGTGTCTTGCAAAACTATTAAAAATTATTTGTTGAGGTTAATCAGTGATTAGTCATGGCTATTAGATGCCACATGAGGTTCGCATCTTTACAATTGCTCTCAGGTGATGAGAACAAGAAAATGATTGAGCAAATGAGGATACGATTTTCATCCTAGGCAACAACAGAAAGGGTTGCGATTGAAGCCAAGGGAGAAAAAAGCTTAGAGCTTGTAGCAATAAATTTGAGATGCAACAATTGCCTTTATGTACCAGTTTATATTAAAATATTATTCTAGTTCTTGATAATAAAGGTTTTGAATTTTCATTTAATAACAAAAAATGTCATACTTTAAAGAATGGTTCTTTATTAGATGTTTTACATTGACAAATGATTTTTGCGTTTTTGACTCCACTTATTCATAAATTCAACAAAATAACAGGAGCAAATTAGAACATAACACGTGCTTGTAGCATGCAAGACTAAGTCACATTGTGAGAATATGATGAGTAAATTAATTGCCTCAAACTCACTGTTTGTTAGCAATATGGAGGAATTATTGAAAGGCAAATCTTATTAGAGGAAAAAATGACTAAGTCACAGTTTGTTGGACATTCGGTGCCTGCCATTCATTCTTTGGATTTGATCTATCTGGATATAGGCATGCTACTAAAGAGTTAGTGGTAAAGGAAGCTACTCTTATTTCATAACCTTTAATGATAATTTGGTTCGAATATGTGTATTATGAAGGACAATTCGAAGGTCTAAAAGGTTCAAAGACTATATGCATGAAGTTGAAAAGCAACTTTATTGTAGTATGAAAAACACTTTGATTCAATGGAGAAAGTAAGTACTTAAACGATGAGTTCCTCAATCATCTGAGAGAATTGTTCCCTTACATTAGGTGTCTATCGGTACACCTCCTCTCAAAGAGCTACTGAACATAGATGTGGTATTTTGCTAGACATAGTACAATCTATGACGAGTTTCACATATGTTCCTCTTTCTTTTTAGGGGTATGACCTCTAAGCTATGACGAATCTACCAAGTGTAATACTTCCCATAGTCAGTACCCCAAAAAAACCCGACATGAGATGTCCAAAGGCATCTTCATACTCTTGTTTAAGATTATGAGGATATCTCATTATGTTGCAAATAGTGGGAGATTAATTGGATACAAGATCCGTCTTATACAAATTTATGGGTTACCCTAAAGAGTTTGTGGGTCCTAGAGAGTTTGTGAGTTATTGCATTAATCCTTTGGGACAAAAGCAATCTGGTTCAAGGAACGCCACCATTTTGGAAAAAAGGAGAACTTATAGGTTATAAAAGGCATTGTGAATAGAATTTGGTAAAGTTCGTGATAATTATACAGACCCACAAATTATAGAAGTAAAAACACTGTCTAAATATACAAATTCCTAAAAGGTCCGACTTGGTGAAGAATCAACTCAAAGGTGCTTTTTCTTCATAAAACTAGTCAACCGAATATAGATTCGAGAACCAATAAAGAAGCCATGTGAGGCAAAGATTTGGGATAGTGGCTTGAAGTCATAAGATTCCAAATGGACTCTATATGCTCAAATGAGGTTTGCCTTTGGTAAATTCACATAAGCGTATTGTACCTATTGGTTGCTAAGTGGATTTCTGAGTATGAGCTTAGAGCAAATGGAGAGGTTATTACCTGTACGGCTATACCAAGTAATGAAGGGTTCTTTGTGAAAACCTTCTCTACAGTCACAATATGTGAATCCATTAGGATCTTGATTGCCATAATCACATATTATGACTATGGGATATGGTAATGGATGTGAAGAATGTCTTTGTCAATAGAAAAATTGATAAAAAAAATTATTTGGAGCAACCACTAGACCTTATTTCAGTGGGAGTAACCATGAGCTTTGCAAGTTCCCAAAAGGTCAAATTATAGTTAAAAATGGAATATTCATTAAAAAATATGTATGATCCACAAGGCTTCACATCTAATAGAGCAGGCAAATGGTTTGCAAACAACAGTGGTAACTTGATAATCTCAAATAGGTGTCCCGATATAGCAACTAACATTTCGATAGGATCTTCCAAAAGGGTTTCTCTTCATCAAAAGGGATGTATGAACCTATGTGCATAAAAGTCTAGTGGGAGTTCTGTTAAGTTTTTGGTACTTTAAGTCAATGACATTCTACTCATTGGAGAATTAGGTAGAAATGTTAGAGCTCATTGAAAGCATGGTTATCTACACAATTTCCCTCAAAAGATTTAGGAAAGACATACTTCGTATTAGGAATACGGATCTATTAAGATGGATCAGAAAGAATGTTGGACATTTCCTAAATTTTGTATATAGGCAATACACTAAAAAAAGTTCAATATAAAGATATCCAAGAGTGGATAGCTCTTATGAGACATGCTTTTTCTTTTTGTCTCTAAATCCATGGCCCTTAAACAACACAGAGAAGAAAAGAATGTCTTCCATATTTTATACACCCTTCATAGGAAGCACAAATTATGCTATGTCATGTACAAACCCGAATGTAGCAAATGCTCAAAAGGTTACAAGCTGCTACTAATCTATTCCATATGAATGTCATTGGATTTATCATAAAAAGCATCCTTCAGTTCTTGAGGACGATAGTAGAGAATTGAAACTTGAGAAGTTCTCGAATTTTCGTTTCTGATTTGATATGTATGACATTAAATCCAAGTATAGATATATATTTTTCCTTGATGTTGGTGTAGTAAGTTGGAAAGAGCTCCCAGAAGACGTTATGGTTGACTCAACCACCAGGACAGAAAGCGATAGAGGAAGCTGCACAGAAAAGTGTTTGAATAAAAATCTTTGTCCAAACCTAGGACAAGGCACCTAACACTGCCGACCTAGTTGTTATGCCGATAACAATAGAGCCCAGTGTGCAAAGGAGCCAAGATCTCATCTATGATCTAAGCCCATAATGACATGTTATCATTAATTCATAAGATCTTAGACAGAGGCAATGCTTGAGTGGAATAAGTTGTCTCAAAAGAGAATATAATAGACCCATATCTAAACTCTATCGTTGAAGGTTTTGGAAGGGCATCTTAAGAAGATGGGCCTTGAGAAAATGGGCCATTGGCTTTAAGGCTAGTGGGAGATTGTTGTTGTAACGTCCCGGATCCCAAGGCATTTTGCTCCGAGATCCGAGGTGCTACTTGCAAACGGATAATCATTCCAAAAACCAAACAGAAACAAGGAAAATGCATTCATACTAAATCCCAATAGGAAAATACCATTACAAGCCATTAAAATTCTAAAATACAATTTCATAACTTAATGTTCTAAATTTACAAGTTGGAATTTCCAGAATTCATTACAAAATCCAAATTACGAGCTAAACGTATCCATGGTTCAAACAGTCACATAACTAAACCAAAATATCACATCCAGATATCCTCACTATTACAAGTTGACAATCTATACAATCTTAACAAGTCTTAAATCAAACGGTACATGCTTATATACATCAATTCCCAAGGGAATGTCATATACTAATACGGGGTTTCAGTTCCTGAATCCACAGTCTGTGAACTTACATGATATTATGGAATCATGAGTCCACTGACCCAATAAAACTTATGGCATGATAAGAGAAACGAGAAAGAGGATAGAAGCAAGAGAGTTCCAAACAATGAGTTTATCGACAACAAGACAAGAATGTGATTTCAATATACAATTCAAAACAATTCAGAACGGGCAAATCAAACTGATAACAAGAACATATATCACATTCAAGTCATAAGGCAGATACAAGCGTTTGGTAGGTCTATCACCCTTATATCTCCAATACAGTCATATAAAATCCTTATCCTTTCACACTTGTGAAAGAGCAACAATTTCAGTAAAGCACAGTCGACATTCGTGCTTTAGAATAATCCCTCTGAACTCTAACTCCAGAGTCATTCGGATTATCCCACAGATGGGAATTCACATGGCTCTTATTGATAACCCAACGTTGCTCAATTCGACACTTATGTAAATCCCCTGGGCCCAACAGACAGTCAGAACGGTAGGCTAAGAACAATCAGAACAAATCAAGTGTACCAAAATCATAAAGCTATTGGCACGTTTTGATTGACTAATGACAATTAAATGATCAATTCGGAAGCTTAGTCAATCATTTAGTTCAAACAAACGAGTATTGGACTATGGACTAGAGGATTCTTCGTTTTGAAACTCATATTACGTTAAGAAGATTAGATATGGACTTTACAGGACACAAAATAGGGTTTGAAAACATAAAAATTCAAGTTGGAACCGAAACTGGGTGCTTGGGCGCTGAAACAGGCGCTCGATCGCCCAAAACAAGATTTTTGGGCCGAGAGTGGGCGCTTGGGTGCCGGTGAACAGTAAAATCTGTGCTTGAGCGCCCATTTGTGAGCTTGGGCGCTCACTCTCGGGTTTGAAATCCGATTTTTCGTCTCTTGATTTTCTTTTGATTTTTGGTTCAAAATCACATTTTTGGGGTTGTTTTATATCCATAAACATTTATAAAATATCATTTTATAATTTTGGTAAAAGATTTTTCGTTAGTAAAAATCAAACCGAAACATGACGTTTTGTTCGTATCTTGTGTTCATGTCCGTTTTTCGGTTATCGAATCACCTCATAGTCCATGGTCCTTGTTCCAAAACATGTTTCCAAGCTCAGGTCATGATCTTAAGGCACATTTCGGTGTATGATAATTATTTCAAGGATTTATGAACATTTCAACAAGAAAATCATACACAATGGCAACAAAAGCTCATAAACACATAAGTTTTTCATGAACAAAATAGCTAAGAGCTTGGCATTTGAATAACTTATAGGATATGAAATGAAATATAGGCTCAAGAACACGAGGATGGAAACCATAAGTCTTACTTGTTTGAGCTTCTAGGCTCGTCTTGATGATATGTTAGAAATGCTCCGAGTTCGAGTTAAACACCTAATAACCAACCAAACCAAGCATTAAGTCTCATAAAACCATGTCTAAATCTCTTACTTATCTAGCTAACATCAAGCTTATCAAGGTAAGAGTGTGTTTCCCTTGAGTTTCCCTTGAGATGCTTAGAAAATATCAAATGTTTGAGCAAGAAATAGGAGCTGCCGAGAGCTTGGAAATGGAGGAAATGAAGAGATGTTTTCTGCAGAATTCTTTGAAGTGAAGTGGTTGGAAATGAAACTTTAAGCACTACTTTATAGAGTGGAGAATGCATGCAAATCATGTGGTCAAAGTTGGTGGCCGATTTTTAAGCCAACACTCCCTTAAATCCTTGGAAAAATTCGGCTGAAGCATGCCTGAACCACCAAATTAGATTTCTTGTTCCAATATATATATATATATATGCATATGTATATCTTTAATTGTTTGAGTAATATTGGGCTTGGAAATAATGGTTGGTTTAGGCTTATGACACTTTATTGGGCTGAAATTTATCGTAAGAAATTGAGACTCCGACGTGAAAAAAAATATTTTGGATGTGTGAAACTCTTTTTTGGAATTAAAACGTTCTTCGTTTTATTGAAATCGAATAAATTTCGAAAATTGGCATTTCCAATTTTTAATTAGGAACTTTTCGAGGCTCGTTTGGATCAATATGGGGTACGAACATAAGACTTAAATGCACGAAACGTATTTTGACGTTAAAATGATGTTCATGATTTTAAAAACGAATTATTATTCGAAAAAAAAAAATCGGTGATTCAAGATTTTATTTTAAGGGAATTCTTGGGGTGTCACAGTTGTAGTCCCTGGCAAGCCAATTAAACTAGCATGAAAACTACTCTTATGATAACTTTCTTTTCTACTCAATATAGATTATAAATTGCCGTCCTTTTATCTTATGCATGTATATTGTTATTTTATTAACAATGCATTTGCTTGGAGCCTTTAAAATTATAATAGACTACGGGATAAAATCAGTTCATATGATGGCAATCATGAAAATATCTTTTTAGTTTCGATCTTAAAATTATTCCAAGTCATAGAATCTTTCATATAAGTGCATCAAATGTTTGGATAGTCTTGCACTAATGATGCACGTTCCAAAAGTTGGAGGATGCCTCGTTTCATGAACAATCATTGTGGAGAAACTAATGGACATTGTGGGTGCTTGATTGAGAACGGCTTCACTAAATGGCTCCGATTGAGAATTCCATAAGTAGCCACTGTGGCTTGTCGGTAGTGAAAAATTCTTGTACTTACAATAGTATATATAATTAGTTCTTAGACTTAAGGTTTCATGGTCACCTTATGCATAGAGGTTCATGCTTGACTATTGTCTCGATCACACAGGGGATTGTATGGGAATTGTGTTGGGTACAAGCTACTTATGCATAGAGGTCTATGAAAGCTAATAAAGGATCTATTGGTTATCTTGAATGAATGAGTTAATCTCTTATATTTTCTATAATGATTTGATTCCTGAAATCCTTGCAAGGTAGCGTGTTTATTTGGAAAAGGAGTGTTCAAGGTTGGGGACACTTTGAGCTATTCATTAAGAATAGATACATAGTTATTAACGCTTTTAGGGAACTGATTAATATTGTGACCTTGGTATAAATCGGGAGATAGAAAATGAAAGAAACTGTAATTGCACGATCGTAGGTGGAACGGTTCACACACTTTAATAACCTTATTGATTGGATTTCGTAGGCTTGTTGTTAGACACCAGCTATGATGATTGGACACTTTTAAATTAATGGAGATTAATTCAAGAGTGATTCCTTAAAAGGGTTTAGTCTATTGAAATAATTGAATTGTTCAATAAATTGCAAGGGCTTGCATGCCATATCTAATTAATTTGTGGACCTAAGGGGTCACACACAAATATTTAATAACATTCACATTGATATAAAATATTATTTAAAGAGTTAAATAATGGATGAGGGAGATTGATTAATTAGGTTAATTAAGGGCTCAATTAATTTAAGGAGGCCAATTAATTGAATCAATTAAATAAGCTGTTTATTTAATTAGGCCTTGGAAAATTAATTTGTTGAGACAAATTAATGTGCCAAAT
Source organism: Handroanthus guayacan (assembly GCA_014898755.1). NCBI lineage: Eukaryota > Viridiplantae > Streptophyta > Magnoliopsida > Lamiales > Bignoniaceae > Handroanthus > Handroanthus guayacan. The sequence goes on along the minus strand of JACFYI010003418.1, from coordinate 92,937 downwards.
AATTAAGTGAATGATTTATTTAAGTGGGGCTTGTGGAGAACTAGTGGGCCAATTGGGCTCATGAGAAAAAATTTGTAGAAACAAGTTTATGAGTCAATTAAATGAATGGATAATCTATTTAATTAGCCTCATGGATAACTGATTTATGACGATAAATTAATGAGCCAACTAAATAAGTAGATGGTTTATTTAAACAGGCTCACAAGGAATTAATTTGTGGAGACAAATTAATAAGCTGGTTAAATTAAAATTAGATTTTAATTGAAATGACCCTACTGGGTTAATTAAGGTGAGAATCCTATTTAGAATAGGAAAATTAGGGATTAGGATTTTTGACCAACTTGGAAGAAGTTGGCAAAAGCTAGGTTTTTTCATTATGGCAAGAATCCTTTTATCTTGAAGAAGAAGAAAAATTTCCATTAAAAGAAGGTATGTGGTCGTCCAACATACACCAATAGTAAGCATTGGAAATTTTCTTTTGCAATAATAGTATTCTCTACTTTTGTTCATCTCCAGAATCATCCATTCTATATCTTTGAAAGTTATGATTTGAGTCTTGCATAAAATCACAACTACTAAAAGGTTAGATCCGTGGATCATCTTAAATGGGAAACATTTGGGTCCGTTTCAAGAGTATGGAAATCTTTCTCTTAGAGTTTTTAAAGAAATTCTTGGAGGATTTTTTTAGAATGTTTAATCCATTGGAGAGGGATATTCGAAGAGTTCAAGAATTGTCTTTGATGGCAATTGAATCTATCTCTTCATCAACAAAAAGGCTTTTGTAAAAAATTCAAATCTACTGGTATGAGAAATTTTGGTGGCATGTTTACATGACTTTAATTATGTTTCTTTAGGCAACAATTTTAAATTTCCATTGCATTTACTTTGCCATTATTTCACATGCTACCGCAAATTTCAAAATGAATAAAAAAATAGATTATATTTATTACATATACGCATCTCGTACAAACATGAGTTTCAAGTTTTCCTATCTTCGAGTCCTTCATTTTATTTCAAGCCCTTCTTGAATTGAAGAAAAACCTCACATTCCTAATTTTGCCTACTCTCACTATAACTTAAAATTAAGAAATTTTGAAGCAAGCTCAAGGGAAGAAACTTTGAGATATAAATATAAATTGAGAAAAATAGAGAAAGGGACGAGACATGCAAGCCTTTTAAATTACAAACTCATTTAACTAAATTGTATTTAATAAATCAAAATTTAAGACTCATGATCATCCGTTCCATTCATCCATCCATACATTCATCAAATAATTGGATGAAAATAAATTTATCAAGTAAATTAATAAATGCTTATCACATAAACACTTAGTGGCCAAAATACTCAACATATGTATCCTATACAATTGTCAAACATCCCATAAACACTTAAAAAATTGCAGATTAATTTTAAAGTTGAGATTTGGACATGCTTAAACAAATTAAAACATGAATAAGAGGTTGTATAACAACTATACCTGGCGACCAAATAGTGGCTGCAGTTGTGAGCAAGCAAGTCACTGGACACTACAGTCTAGTGGTTGCTCACGGCCGCGGGCTACAGTGGCCAAGTGGCTTTGTTTCGTCATTTGATCTTCCAATTTTGATGCAATCCAATGTTTTATATTCAAAATAAGTTTTAAACACTTTAAAACATGAATAAGACTTTATCATGTTGAGATTCTAAAATTAAAATTGAATCCTCATTCAACAATGTACAATCATTAAATTGATTCGAACTAGGCCTGTCAATGGGTAGGGTTTTACCCTACCCAGACCCAATAAACTTAATATCTACCCAGACCCAGGCCCATTAAAAATAGTTTAGGCCCAGACCCAGACCCAGACCCATTGAAAAATTATTATGGGCCTGAGTCGGGTCCATACCCAGTGAAGACCCAATATACCCATCACCCGATTGAAACCCGCAAGAGAAATTGAAGGGTTTGGGGTTCTGGCGTTCTGCTCTTCTGCCGTTCTGCACTTTGGAGACAAGGAAACTTCATTCCATTGCAATTTTCACTTCACGCCATTGATACATTTGGGAAAAAGAGAAACCAAGGAGTTGCCGGAGCTCACGATCTACCTACGATTCAACTAAGGAATCGATTTTCACCTGGGCCTCGCTCTATCGGTATGAAAAGAAGGGTTTTCATTGATTTTTTTTTGGAGTTTTTTTTATCGTTTTTTCTCTATTTTTTGTTTTGTCCCTGTTGTTTGGCGGTTGATTATGGTTGATTGATATGTTTGTGGTGTTGGGCTGTGGATTTTATGTGTATTTTTTATTTTTATTTTAGGTTTATTAACTGATAGAAATTCATGTGGGTTTATTGGCCATCAATATGGATATTTGCTGATTTTCTTTGAATTTGTGGGGCTTCTCTGTTTTATTTTTTGGACAGAAATTAAAATTTCTGTTTGGGCCTTTAATTCTCCCTTTTTGCTGTCAAAAACTTAAGTTCTTCACATGATTTCTTGTTTTTCTTTGTCATATCAAGAACCAAAGTTTATCATGTTTGCTTTGGACGCGGAACAAGTCAGAACTCAGATATCTAATGATTCTTTTACCATTGAATTTCCTAGCCCAGAGTGGTTCCGTTCAGTTTCAGCTTAGTTTTTTCTTCAATTTGTATCTGGAGTATCACCAAGCACCATACTCTTATAATGCTATGCATTACAGACTAGTGAAACAAGTCAAATGTAGTTATTAGCCAAATAGAGTTTTATAGTCTAGTTAAATAGTTTTATGCATCTGCTGCATAAGCATGTATAATGGTTTTTGTTAAATAGAGTTTTATGCGTCTGCTGCATAAGCATGTATCTCACTTGCTATGCTACGAATAGCTTCATAATGTTCAAGGTTCAGCGGCTGGGCTTGATAGAATTACAGCCCATTAATATAATGAATTGCAAATTAGTGGATGGTAAATGGAATAACGCAATTCAGCTGCATAGTGCCCTACTTTTTTTATAATAAATAAGTTTGATATGCTTTGGTTTGGTGTGATATTTCAATAAAAAAAGTATCTTTGGCTTTCCTTTTTTTGTCATTTATTAGTGCCCTACTGTTATGAGATAATATCAAGCATTATATGAAAATTTCAAGCATGCATGAGTTTTGTGTTCACCTTTGGAATTGCTCTATATAGACTTTTGTTCACCTTTGTGATGCTCTATGGGCATGAGTTAAATATAGTGGGCATTCTTTGTATTTTGAAGTTCTTTTGTTTCTTTGCAGATTTTTTAATGTCGACTTCACATAGTGAATCTAGTCAACCTACTTCTTTTGGTAGTGGTGATAATGAAGAAGTAACTAACGTATCTAGTGGGTCGAAAAGACAAAAGTCAGTTGTGTGGCAACACTTTACGAAGGTTAAGGGTGTAAACGATATTGTACAGGCTAAATGTAATCATTGTGAGAAGCTTATGGCTGGTAATGCTGCGTATGGGACTACTCATCTGAAAAAACAGAGAAGTAAATTGATCTGCTAAATTGAATTATATTGTTATAATTAGAAGTAAAAAAATTTCTCATTGTATTGGGCTTTTGTATATTTGAACAGAAATTAGTACTATAGTTTGATTAGATTTACTTTATATTTTTATGTTATATTTGTTTGTTATATTAGGAGATTCTATGTATCAAGAAAATTCATTATTTGAATTATTTTTCAAAGGTATTATGTCGAAAAAAATTCAGATATTGCTGCTGAAAAGGAGGGGGGAAATAAACACAAAAACATAAAAACAAAAAAAAAATTATATTATGGGCAAAAACATAAAGTCCATGTTGAAATCAAATTTTTATGTCAAAAAAAAAACAAAGAAGAGGCTGGTAACATCAAAAGAAGGCCAAAAAAGAAAAAAGAAAAAAAAAAAAAAAAAAAAGGGTGGGTCGGGCCCAGGCCCGACCCGAAAATTTAGGGTCTAGATTATGGGCCCATTCTATGGACCCAATGGGTCTCAAGACCCATTGGGTAGGGTAGACTTTGGGTCTTGGGTATTGGGGATTTTTTGGGTATGGATAAGGGTAAGGTAAAACCCTACCCATTGACAGCCCTAGCTCACGAGGAGCCCTCATTTCTGATTTGTTGTTTATGTCAATGGGGATTGTCTGATAACTTGGAACTTTTCGTGGAAATATATTTCTTTTCTATGCAATAAAAAGTTCAGTAATTTCTATTTTTTATTTACAAAAAATATTTTAATTGATTGATTCGATGACAATTGTGATTTATATAATTTCTTTTGAAAGATTGATAAAAAATTGAATAAATGTTCTGAACGTACCTAAAAAAATACTATTTTGGTATATAATTCAATAAAAAATCCTCATTAGTCTATCATACAGTAAAAATAAACCCACACATTAGTGGCCATCAAATTTATAACCTCTAGGATCATCATACATCCGCCTTGGAGCGTTGAGATATATTAAAAAACTTAGTATTAATTAAATTGGCACTTCGTACATATAATCATTCATCAATGTCATTATATGAACATTGTAAAGATCAAATATATGAACTAAATATAATTCAAATACATTAAACTACTATTCGGTAGATAAATATTATCATAAGGTAGTTAAACACTCACACACTACCCATGGGATTCGAACCTTATATCTCTACTATAAAAAGGTGAAGGTGGTATCACTTCATCAAATGATAATGGCGCATGGGAAGTTTTGTTCATTGATAGCAATTATTTAATTTTGACTAAATAATTTTTTATAATTTTGAATTCTTTAAAAGGTTAGGTTTTTACGCTTTTTAATTTTTTATTATATATAATTAATTTTTTGGGTGCAATCATACTAGTAAAAATGCATGGGAATAGTTGAGAGTTACTTGACCTAATTACCTTAGCACTTCATTTTAATTAACTTAGCACTTCATAGCGTCTTGTTCACCAATTGCAATTGATATATCCCAATAAACATATTAGGCCCAACCCACTGAAATCATCCACAAGCCCAAGCACGTAATTGGGCTCGAGTATACAATCCTCTCTCCAGACCCCCAATCCAGGGCGCAGGAGTGAAGCTATCAGCCTAGGATGCTCAGGCCCAGACAAACTCCTCGGCCCAGAATGCACAAACCTAAGATACATAATCCTCTCTTTTGGATAAGAACAAGACGTTACTCATTAACTGAAAGAGATAGTGGACTGGTTACTGAAATAAGGAGGATATGGAGGTCATAGAGTGGTGGTTGAGAAAAAAGTGGAGTTAACTCCCAAAAAATCTTAATTTAAATTTTGAGCAGAAATCCTAGAGGAGACACGAGTGAAGTAAGGAAAATCAGCAAAATAAGCTATGTACATCAATTGACGCCATCTGTGGGAAATCTTTTTGAGTGAGACGTGAGATTTCATGGCAGATAGAGAGTGTCAAGTATTGAGTGACGGGGAGGAAAGCAGGGCTGTCCCAGAATCTATTTCGTGGCAGCCATACCATCCTCCTTGGGTAGCACCTGATCCACCTCCGGTTCAGGTCAATGTGGCTCAACTTACAGAGCTTGTGGCTGCTACGGTAAACGCAGTGTTGGCAAGTAGGGGAATCCTACCTCAGGATCCCGCTCCCAACCAGGATGGACAATCCAAGCCCTCTCATGCTATTCAGAATGATGAATCCGCACTCCCTGCCGGACACTTCAAACAGGGAATGCATGTCGAGGAAAGAGTGCAGGAGAGCTACCTGTCAGTTGAACCTGGCAGGAACATCCAGGGAGCAGGACTTCAGCATGACCTTGATACAAAAGTCAGGGAAATCAGGAAAGAGATGGAGGAGTTAAGAAGCGTGATCAAGTGTGACACAGAGGCAATACCTGAGGGTATCGCCTTTGATGAAGCGATCCTAGCAGAGGCCATCCCTGCCAATTTCAAAGCTCCGGGTATTCCAGAATATACTGGTTTATCCGATCCAACCAAACAACTATTTAGATTTCAGTTTGGGGCAATGTTATATCAGTACAACGATAGAGTGAAGTGCCGGGCCTTCATTAGCACGCTAGAGGAGTCAACTCAAATGTGGTTTAGTCAATTGCCACCAGGATCAATCCACTCTTTTGCTCAACTACGCAAGTTGTTCCTGTACCAATATGTCACTTGCAAGTATATCAAAAAGACTTCTTTTAGTCTATTCAGCTTAGAACAGGAAGAACGAGAAACATTAAGGGAATACATCAGGAGATTTACGGAAGCGGCCCTAGAGGTACCAACAGCCCATAAAGAGGTACTTGCGAACGCTTTCATTAAAGGATTGCAGGATGGGCCATTCTTCTCGAGCCTAGTCAAAAAACCCATGGAAGATTTTGATGAGTTGCTAGCTAGGGCGGAGAAGTATGTTAACTTAGACGAGGCTAAGAAAATAAAGAGGGTCAAGTTGGATGACAAAAGAGAGGAATTGAGAAGCTGGAGCCAGCATGGGAATGACCTTTTAGGCTAGTCTCAGTTATTTCAGGAGAAGCTTATAAGCTTATGGATAAGGATGGAAAGGTGCTTGAACAACCCTGGAATGTTTAGCATTTAAATAAGTATTACCCTTAAAAAAGTTATTTTACTTTATATTCTAAGTAGTATTTGCCCCAATTTTTCTTATCTTTCAGTATTTCAATACTTGTTTTTGGATTTTAGCATTTTGCTTTTTAATTTTTATAACAATATAAGATTCCTTGATTTCTCAAAAAAAAAAAAAAAAAAAA
>JACFYI010003418.1:64332-86130 GCA_014898755.1 Handroanthus guayacan | reverse complement strand
GCCCTAATTCGAACTAATTGAATCACCAACACTATACATCCATTTAGCATAACAAATTCAACATACCAAACCACATATTAACATCCATGATCACTAATTCAACACTTGGATAAATCATGAATCTCAACTTCATGAATTCCTCAAATGAATGAAAATCAAAAGATCTAAATCAAAAGGTATGACGTGGCTCGGATACCACTTGAAAATGGCTAGATGTTTGAAATATAGCAATAATGTGTGCAATGGAAATTAAAAAATTCATTAAATGAAAATATAGATATGATCACATCTTATAATTGGCCATCTAACGATTTTCATCATGCTTTGATTTAGATCTAATAATAATGACTCAATTCCAAAATACGTTGAGCTTTCTAATTGATGGACATGATGGCGATTGCTTCCAAGCAATGCTTGTGCTCTTGGAGTGTTCCTCTTCAATGGATTTACAATCTTCAAATCATGAAGCAACCTCCGTGTAGATCTTCAAGTTGATCTACAATCTTCTAGCTCCAAGGATGAATGATCCATACTTGAAATTGTATGATCTTCAACGCCAACTTGTACACACCAAGAAGAAACTCAGTAATTAGATAGATCTAGGTTGCAAATGATCTATCTAATGAAAGAGAGAATGGAGGACGAAGAAGGTGGAGATGAAAGGATTTTGGTAGAGAGAATTTTCGAGTTTAATTTAAAAATTAGATTTTTCTTTTTCTATTTTCCGGCTGAGAGCAGCAGCCTTTGGGGTACTTATATTGCTCCAAAATATGTTAGTTATATGTATAATTGTGTATCTATATATTAACTATCAAGTAGTTAATTTAGCTATATATAGATACATATATATGTATAAATTTCACACTTTCCACAAGGTGGAAGCTCTCTCCTATTTCCTCATTGGTCCTTGTGGATGGTCTAGTATGCATCATCACGCTATATCATCCCAATTAATTAGTCCTGGTGGACTTGCTAATCAATTTAACTTCTAAAATTAATTACACCATGACCCAATTAAAATAAATACTATGTAATTAATTTAATTGAATTAATTCAACTTCTAAAACGAATCAAGCCATATATTAGTTCAATTGATCTACATTAATTTAATTTCTCTCCATCTAGCAACTAGGTAGTGTTATCTAACACTTTAGATAATATTTCCTTTTCTTGTGAGAACTACTTGGTTTTTTTGTGTGACTTATTAGGTTCTCCAATTAATTAAACATGAGCTCCCATTACAGGTGATTTAATTTGCAAATAGGAAATATTATTTGAATTAATTAAACTCATTTAATTAACTACTCTTAAATAAATCTCCACTAATTCAAGAATACTTAATCTCCATATTCGAAGACTAGCCACAAGCTTATGCAAAATAACGAGTGAATTAATATTGTGTAAAACTTTTCTCTTACAAATGCTATGCAAATATGATCTCACTATTTTTCTCTATCTCCCTATTCAAGCCTAGAAGTAAGATATTAGTTTATTTTCCAGTAGCTTCAATTCTATGCAGCTATTCTAATGACCCAATTCAATTGTGACCTCATCTTTGGAAACTTCCTTTCCAAATTGTCACATCAACTTGCACAAGAATTTTTATAGAATCAATCATTATAGAAAATATAGGAGATCATCTTTTTCATTAAAATTAGCAATTGATCCTTTTTTGGTTCTCACCGACCTCTCTACACTGAAACTCATACCCAAAAGTGTGCACCTAAAATGACCCTTTGAATAGTTAGCACATGTTTCAAGAATATAAGCGTCAATGTATAAGGCTACTGTGAAACCACATGTTTAAGGATGAATTGTATGCACTTTTATAAGTTAGAGAATATTCATTACCGATAAGTCACTAGAGTTATCTTTTGGATTTTTTTATCTGGAGCCATAAGTGCGTTTGTTCTTTAACAAAAATCCATTAACATACATTAGTGTAACGACACCAATTGCCCATGAGATGGGGTATCATCCAACTATTTAGAGCGAGTATTGATACCATTGTCTCAGAAGTTCTAAGACTTGGAATAATTTAAAATTCATGGCCATAGACACACATTCCATGATAAGCCAACAGTTGGTACACACCATGTCCTACAATCACATATGATCTTACGAGCTTTAATCAAATGCATTGTTTAAATAATAATATAAAAGATCATAAGATGAAGATGGTCAATAAAACATATATATCTATTGAATAAGGTTGTCTTTACAAGAGCAGGTTTTTTAGCCAAATCAATTGACTTATTGGACAGTACTCTAACATATAGATGATACAATCATAAACTTTTAGGCATTCTAGCCACCTCATCTGTCTGATGTTGACCTCAATGCATTTTTACTACTTGTAAGTTATTTTATTAAGTGATCTTAGTTATAACTTTAACAATGAAAGCACATTGAGTTTAAAATTATAAACTTAATTAGTTGATGCCCAATTTGATTTTTATTATTTCATTTGAAGGTACTTTTTTCTTTTTTTGAAAAAAAATCATAAATAACTAAGTTACGTTAGTCAATAACTAGGAAAGAATAACCGCATATTAGTTTCATGTTAACTGTGTTTATCTTTTTTTTCAAAAAAAAAAAAGTATAAAGAAGATTCAATTAAATATCTTTTGGAACAAAATAAAAAGACACAATGTAAATAAATTCAATATTTATTCAAAATAAATTAAATGTAAATTTTAGAGATATATAATGAAAGATTGTTGACATACTTATGTACTTTACAATCTTCGAACTTGTGAAGAGGAAAAATTAATCCAATCCTCTTACGATGTATTAAGCTTGGATTGCAATTACCAAAATATTAATTATACTTAATTAAAGAAATGATACAACCAATTGATACCAGGGTATTTTCGTACGTTAAAAAAGGAGGAAAAACAAATAATTTCTCACATTGAATATATCTTCCTCACAATTTCAGTTAATTAATTTCAAATAAATATTAAATTTCACTTTAAATGTATCTTTCCCATGTTAGTTTAATTCATGTTAAGTAAATATTAATTGATCTTTTATTTCTCATGATTTCTTTCGGTACATGTTTTGATCTTACTTTAACTATTTTGATTATTTCGTTTGAAGATATTCTTCTAAAAAGATTACAAGTAACTAATTTTATGTGAGCCAATATGTGATATCCCTTGTCCCACATGGAAAAATAAAGGAAATCATCCCACCATTTAAGCTATGCCGAAAAATCTATGTTCAACCACTAGATATCTCTTTTGAGTAAATTGTTCACAACTCAATTTCAAGTTGTGCACGACAGATTCTCAGGCAAGTCTCACGTCCTGGGCCCCTTGGCCGAGGGCGAGACAAATGGTATTAGAGCCAACCACCAGTCGAAGAGAGCTAAGTGCTATGCGGGGCAAAGTGCTACATGTGCGGGAGCCACTTCTTGAGCCCGTAGGAGCCACCTCTAGAGTCCCAACGTCTGGTGAGCAGGTCCTAGGTTCTGGCATATCACGATGAGGACGTCGCTTTCTAAAGGAGGGGTAATTGTAATATCGCTTATCCCACATGGGAAAATAAAGGAAATCATCCCCACCATATAAGTTATGCCAAAGAATCTATGTTAAACCATTGAATATCCATTTTGAGTGAGTTGTTCATAGCTCAATTTTAGGTTGCGCACAGTAGATTCTCAGGCAAATCTCCCGTCTTGGGCCCCTGGGCTTGTGGCGTGACACAATATCTATAGAACAATGTGCAATTATTAATTTTAAAGACTAGCTATATTTATTTCTTATGAAAATATAAAAAAATATGATTAAACATTTATTTGAAATGAATTAAACATATGCATTGAAACATCAAAATTCAATATTTATTAGGAATGAATTGAAATGCAAACATATGAAAGATATATTAAAGTGTAAATGTGAGAAAGATACACTTAAATATTATAATATTATAGCTACTGAATATTGTAGTTATATAAGGGAATTTTGTACTAACAACAAGGGAAGAAATCACTATATCCATTCACACTTTTATAATTAATTAATTATTAATAATTATAATTAATTAATTAATTAATTAATATTAATAATTATGACGAGGTGTGAAAAGGACCAGGCCTACATTTTAATAAATTTATTTTATCTTCATTATTTAAAGACGTATAAATGATATCATTTTTATTTTGCCTTTTATTTTCATAAAAAAAATTCTGTTATTCAATTCTAATTTTAAATTTTAATAGAATCTACATTTATGTGTAAATTAGAAAAAACTCCCTACACCTACTTTCATTTTTGAGTTCAGTACCTATCCCAAAAATTCTTCCACTTTACTTCCCATTTACTATTTATATGGGCCATGTTACAACTTGATGTTGATGTACTGAATATTCATGTGTTAATACTTTATGTCTGCATTTTAATACTTAATATTTGTATTTCTGTACTGAATATTTGTACTTTAATACTTAATATTTGTGTTTTAATACTAGTGTCTATTTTAAGTAGAAACTCCTATTCTTTAGAGAAATTGGTTATATTATTTTTAAACCGAGAGACTTTTAATATTGAAAAGTTAGACTTTAGTTATTGATCTTTTTGCTTGAGTGGTGTTGTGAATCTAGTAAAGCTAAACTTGAGCTAGAATGTGAGGTCTTCTATGGAGGATAAATAAATTAAAATTGAAATAAAAAATCTAATTTACTTAGGAGAACCTCTAAAGGAAACTTTGAGCATATAATACATATATTAGAAAACGAAAGCAATAACTCAAATATAAGTAAGACTATAAATTATCTAATCGATATAACTAGCAATATGAGTGAGGATTTATTAAAAATAGGTAGAATTGAAAATATTGATCTACCTGAAAAAATAAAAAGGATCATGGAAGACTTAGTCAAGAAAGACTTAGTAGAAAAATAAATTATGAATTTTTTAACAACATACAAACCCTAAAAGAAATTATGGAAGGCAAGAAAGTCACTTTTGAGGAGAAGGTAGAGTCAAGTAATATAATTAAAACAACCATGTTTAAAGGTGCTAAGAAGTTTCAAGAACATATTTTAACAATAGATACCGAGAAAAGAAAAAGATATGACGATTTCATAGCATATGAAAAGATAATTGAATATTAGAAAATAAGATATAAGGATACGGATAACATAAATGCAAGAACAAAGTATCTAAATCAAATACAATCCCTATATGAACAACATGAAATATTTTTTCAAGAATTCGAATATGTCTTAAACATAGATACATACGATAAAAATTCAGAAATTGAAGAATTTTACGCAACAAGCGTGGTGAATTTGGATGAAGAAAATAATTCAAATTTCAAAAATAATGAAAAATTATATAAAGTTTATCAAGATGAAAATACACAACACGTAAAAGAAGATGAATATATAAATATAGAAGAAATAAAAGTTAAAGAAAAAACTTCAACTTCCTTAAACAAAGGAGAGTCACATAAAAGTGGCATAGCTACCCATGGGACATACTTAAATTTTAAAGATAATCACCCAAAGGATTATGAAAGAATAATAGATAAATGAGCATAATCCCTAACATTTGTAGTAAACAACTATCAAGAAATATGGTCAAAAGAAAAATTCTTAGATTACGTTGTAGGAATATTATAAGAAAATGTACTAAATTGATTAAAAGTTTGGGAAGAAACTGAGAAAGGCCAATAAGAAAAAGCCCAATTATTAGAAAAATCTGATTTAAGAACTGTCTTACAAGATTTTGCTATATTAATAAAAGAACAGTTTGTAGGAATAAAAAATTCCTTAACTTATGATAAAGAAGTAAAATATGCCTTAACCAAGATGAAGTTATGCAATATTTGTAAGTATACAGATTTTGCAAAACTCTATCAAAAATAATTTTGGATGCTTAAACCTAGTGAAATGACACATTGGTTAGAACAATTTTTTCATAAACTCCCAATTTCTTGGAATGAATTATGTGAAAAATAATATCCAGAATATCTTGAGAAATTATAAGCCAAAGATACTTAGGATGTAGAATTTCGTTTGGTTATAAAATAATAACCGAACATTGTTTACAAAAAAAAAAGCACAAAAACAGGTTAAAACACAATTAGCTAAAACTAGCGAAGTCCAGAAATATTGTGATAAAATCCTTCAAAAAATTTGGGAAGTAGGATGTAATACTAATACACCATATAAAAGAAGAAAAGACAAACGACTTAGATTTAGGAAATAGAAGAAAAATAAAAAGAAGACAAAATTCTTTTCTAACAAAAGACATGTTAGGAAAAGTAATAAAAAAAATCTACTAAGTTTAAGAAAAATTATACATGTTATTTTTGTAATGAAAAGGGACACTTAGCACCTGAATGTCTTAAAAAAAATACTAAAGTTATAAAATTTTTAGAAAAAAATGAATTAGAAATATGTTTAGGAGAAGAAATATCTAAAGATGATAAAATTATGTATGAAATTGAATCTACATCCTCTGAAGAAGAAGAGGAGGAGCAGATGTTTATGCTAAATGATGAAGTTCAAGAAGATAATTTTAAGTCAGCACTACAAGAGGAATTAAGCCAAATTAAACTTAGTGATGTAATTAAGGAAGAACTAACATTATATAATAGCAATTTAGAAAAGTATAAAAATCTAAAAATTGAAAATTTATACGAAAAGTCAAGATTTAAACCCTGTCAGACAGAATATTTTGAAATATGTGTGGGAATAATCGAGGCAAGGGTGACGTCAAATGGTCAAATAAAAATCCAAATATTTGACAAAAATAAGATTAAAAGATTAAAAGAAAAATATTCCAAAATCAGATTCATACATATTAGAATAATACAAATAAGTATTATTCCATTATTTAGACTTGATATTGACTCCCCAATACTTTGTATAGTATAAGACAAAAGGTTCTATGATCCTATCCAATCCCTAATAGGAGGAATACAATTCAATTTGTGCTTTGGAGAAATAATGTTTAGAGTCAAACCAAATTATTTTGTTTCTATACAAGATAAGAGAATTCAAAATACAATAGTCTTGAGAATTCAAACTCAGAATATCAAGATTGAAGGCATACACAATGACTTGCGAATCTCATGGAAAGTAGTCCATCAGCTCACAAGTGATACTACGGTAAAAATTGGAAATATTGATCTTAGTATAATTGAACTTTATGAACCAAAACTGTTCGAAACAGAGATCCAACCACAATTTCTAAATTGGAAAGGTCTAAGCCTACCAAAAGAATGATTATTTGAAGAATTTACTGTAGAAGGGCATGAAAGACATCTCAAACCCATAGAATTTTAAGCATCAGGAAACACCTTTTACTTTAGAAATACTAGACTCGATGCTAGAAGAAAATCATTAAATTATGATTCGGGGGAAGGGACTAGTGGCTCCAAAGAAAAAGAACTAATGGGAATCAAAACAGTCCAATTTTCTGTTCTACCAGGGAGTAGGAGATTAGAAGAACAAAAATCAATTAGGTTTGAACAAATGAAATTTGATCCTGAAACAATTTTATTTTCTTATAATCAAAATAAGAGAAGATATTGTTATATAGAAATAACATTTGAATTCTTAAGTTATAAGCCTTATAGTTTACATACTTTTATAGATATAGGAGCAACCTCTTCGATATGTTAACCAAATGCCATACCAAAAGAACTATGGCAAATGATGAAAAATTCGATTGCCTCTAGGAATGCTAACAATACAACTAGTTTAATGAAATATACAGTAAAAGATATTCCATTTATTATTATGACTTCTATAGGAAAAAAAAAACTTTAGAATACCAAAATTATTGTTTTTTCCCCATATGCATGGAGGTATAATTTTAGAAAATAACTTTTTATCACAATATTTTTCAATTAGTATAACCAATGAAAATTTTCTTCTCGCTGATAAGAAATTTTTTTATACAATTTCATGGATACAATCACATTCATTCATTTGTAATAAAAGTTTTGCGCCAGTCAAGCGTGGTGAAAAGAGTCCAACTTTAGATCTAGAATCACTAGAAATAAAAGAGTTAGAAAATTCACATTCAGTCTACAAAATATTAAGCCCCAATTTTTCAGAAAATCTGCTTCTACTATGGGGAAAATTTCCTAGATATTATCAACTAAAATTAAAAGATAATGAAAACATTATTAGAGTAAAACTTATGGTATATACTAAACAAGATATATATGAATTTCAAAAACAAAGAAAATAGTTACTAGAAAAATGATTAATAGAAGGAATTAGGATTTCTCATTCTAATCTTGCCTTTTTAGTAATGAAACATAGCGAATTAAAAAGGGAAAAAGAAAGAATGGTAATCATCAATAAAAAATTAAATGAAAATTTAGAACTTGATGGTTATTTTATTCTTAGAAAAGATGTCTTAGTTAATCAAACTAAAGGAGCAAAGGTATTTAGTAAATTAAGTTGTAAGTCAGGATTTTGACAAATAAAATTAACAGAAGAGTCCAAAATCTTAACTATTTTTTCAGCTCCTTATGGACATTATTAATGGACGGTATTACCATTTGATATTTGTAATGCGCCACAAATATTTTAAAGATGAATGTACGAAATTTTTAAAGATCTTAAGGATTTCTGTCTAGTATATATTGATGATACTCTTATTTTTTCAAAAATACTTGAAGAACATAAAAAACATCTAGAAATTATTTGTAAAAAATTTAAAGATAACGGAATAATTCTTAGTCCCCATAAAATAAAATTAGAAAAGAGCGAAATAGATTATTTAGGAATAATATTAAATTCAATAGGGATAATTCTCCAACCTCATATTACTACAAAAATAAAGAGTTCTCCAAAAAATTGAAAACACTTAAGGGACTACAAAGCCTATTAGGATTACTGAATTATGGTAGACAATTCATTAAAAAACTTTCTAAATGGGAAAAACTATTTTTGGAAAAACTATTTTTAGAAAAATTAAAAAATGCCAAGAAAAATCAGAAGAATAACAATATCAAAATTGAGTGGTCAGAAGTAGATACAAAAAGATTACAAAAAATAAAAAATTTCTTTAAACCAAATCTAAAAATTTATTTTCCAAAAGAAATAGATTTATTGATTTTAGAAATAGATGCATCAAATTCTTTTTAAGGAGTGGTATTAAAAGCAGTATTTATAACTCTTGGAAGTCTTCAAAAAGAAGAAGAAATACAAGAAACACTCAAAGAACATAAAAGTTCTGATGAGTTAATTTGTGGATATAATTCTGAAAAATTCAAACCAAATAAATTGAATTATATTATTTTTGAAAAAGAACTCTTAGCTATAAAAAAATGGTATCAAGAGATTTCAAATTTATCTTGCCTCTGTCAAGTTTTTAATTAGAACAGATAATAAAATTGTTCGAGACTTTTTGTAAAGGAAAAGAGTCGAAGATAACCCTAGGAGAGTGAGATGGTCAAATTATATCTCTCAATACTCCTTTGAAGTTGTTCATATTAATACTAATAAAAATATTCTTATTGATTATCTTACTAGAACCCAAATGGATATTAACAAATTTTTTGTCCTGCAAAATAATTCCAACAAGAGGTTTATGATTAGAAGTCCAAATTTCGATTTAAGAGAAATAAACCATTCCAAGCTGAGAGGTCTACCAATCAACCAGTTTTGGTATCCACAAACTAACCCATTTTGGTACCATCCTGATAGTCAGTTTTGGCATGTACCTTACACTTATGTCAATGCAGTTGCTAACCAAACACCAGTAAGAAGTGAAGAACCAAAAGATTTTTATAATCCTGGAATAAGTAAGCAATTTTATGATCTTTTAAATAAAATATGAAAAACTCATATAGTGGAAAAAATAGCTAATTTCAAAAGAGCTATATCTGACCTCTCTAATGAACTTAAAGAATCTTGTGAAAAACTTGAACAAACAAAGATGATCGCTAGTGATCTCATTTCAGCAATAAAATTTGAAAATGGAAGTCATAATTCAAAAATAGTCTTCCAAGTAAGGAGACTAATGAAAATTTTAGAAATTGAAGTAGATAACCCATCTATTCAAAAATTAAATAGGATTGCTCTATATGAGGAAGTTAGAGAAAAACTTCCCTCATCAATATTTGAAAAAATAGACAAGATAATCCATCAATCAATAATTAAACCAATTTTTGAAAATGTATTGTCTTTTGAGTACTTTCATAATTATCATATTAAAAAGGTAAAATATGATCTACAAATGGGTCTATTTTCAATAGAAGCTGTGGAATGGGGATTGGTTAGTAAAATCATTTTTGACCCCATGGATCCTACGAAATATTGAGAATTTCTTGCTATGTTCAAACAAATGATCTATCAAGTTTCTAAAGAATTCAGAAGAACGCCTTTGGAATTCAATATTGTCAGTATTATAGGATGGATGAAAAGAGAAAAATTCTATCAGTCATACCAAATCTGGACATTGGAAAAATATAAATTTTCTCACGAACCAGACAATCAAAGATCAATAGGAGAACAGACATAAGAAGAAACCTTTCTTTGATCTTAGATTACGATTAGGGATATTTGCTCGAAAATCCAAAAAAATAAAGGAGATAAAATGGTAACAAATGGAAGAAGATTATTCAAAACAACTCTTTTTACTCCGTCTAAAGAAAATGAACAAGAGGTGGAAGAATTCTTAGAAAATATTTCGACCTTAAACGTTGACATCCCAGAAATGCTTAAAGAAAAATATGATATAATTTGTGAACAATTTGAATTAGAAAATTTGCTTTTTGATGACGATCAAGAAGATAATCGTCATTTTTAGGAAACTATGGATTCACCTACCCTGCACAATATTGAAAACATGATGGAAGGATGAAGATGCAATAAAGTTGAAATTATAAAAGCATGGTGGACCTCTGTCAACAAAGACAAAAGTTTTACTATTCTTGTGAAAAACACAAATCTTACTATTCCTGTCAGCTAAGAACAAGCTTTACTATTTCTGTTAGCAAGGAAATAATCTCTACTATTACTCAAAGAAATTGAAGTCCGATTTTCAAGTCCAAAATTTGGCTATAAATAAGGTCTTCCATTCAGATCAAAGACAGAGAGAAAAAAGCTTCAAAAAATTTCAGTCTGGTCTAATCTACAAAATTCCAATTTTAGAAAGATTCCTTAGCTAAGAAGGATTCATTCACCGCAGCTTCTCTTACTAGCAGATGAAACTAGCAACATCACATTTACTTTCTTGCATTCTGAAAACACAATCAGTGTTCGTCTTTTAGTTCCAAATACACAAACAAGTGTTGTTTATTGTTTAGTTTAGTTAAATTAGCGTACTCTGTAGCTCTGGCACTTTATTGTTTAGTTTAGTTAAATTAGTGCACTCTGTGGCTCTGGTATCAGAAACTCGTTGAGAGACCTGATTTAGGAGAAGTCTAGTTCATAGCTCAAAACCAGCTACTATTATGTCTCAGGTATGTTACTATGTATTAATCATGTATTAATTAATTTTTATTTTGTTAATTATGCATTAATTGTGTTAAATAATATTAATCGTGTTAGATTTCTTTTAATTGTCCATTTCGAATATTTTATATGCTTGCTTGTCTATTGCATATGCTTTACTTTGTTTAATATATAAAAAAAGAAAAAAAAAACTTTCTCTCTCCTGGTTCTTATCTCTAAAAAATTTCAAGTGGGGACTAAACACTAAAATCAAAATAGGTTTTGGTCCTCTTTACAAGTTCCGTTTCATTTATTTTATACTTACCTTTAAGTGAGATGAATATGATGAACCCTTCAAATTATGATAGTTTACTTATGTAGATCAAGTTCCCAAATCTAATTACTATTTTTTGTTAAGATTTTCTTAAACCTGTAATCATTTTAAGAATTTAGTTTTTATATTTGATATTTTAATTTTTCAAATAGTACTGGAAATATATCAGATAAGTGAGAGGTGAAGAAAAAGAAAGCACGGGACTTAATCAAGATGCGTGAGTTTAGTCATATGTTTTATTTTAATAATTTTATCACTATAAATGCTTTGTGCTCTTTGCTAATAACTGAACATGTAAAACTAAGTCAGGAAGATCTCATATAGTATCATTATTAGAAAAAAGAGGTGGTTTCATATTATATCAATTAAATAATGTCATCCAAGCTATGCCAGGGATGCTTCAAGCTCTCGGATGATTTGATCAAAGCATTGAATTTATGATGGTCCGTTTTTTTGGGTGATAAAGATAATCGTAAGATATAAAGGTAAGATGGAATGATTTTGGTGGAGGAGGGTAGACTGGGCTTCAGGGATCTCCGTGCTTTTAATTTGGCTTTGCTTCGCTAAACAAGCATGTCGTGTGCTTATGAACCGGGAATTATTGCTTTCATGTCTTTTTAAAGCTAAGTTTTCCCAAGATTGGATGTTTTTGATGTGCCACTAATCCATCCTAACGTGGAAAGTATTTGGGAAGTTATCCTCTCCTCAAAGTTGGTCTTAGATGGAGAATTGGCAATAGAAAATCTATTTCAGATTTGGCACAATAAATGGCTACCCATCCTTTTCCGCAGTATCTTACCGATCTGGAATTTAGCTTCTGGTGCCACCATGGCCACTCTCATTGACCTAGTTCCCGAGCTTTGGAACCTACATTAATTGGAGAGAACATTTCTTATGAAGGATCCTGAGGTTGTTCTTTCCATTTTCTTGGTACTAACTCATACGATGATCTTTTAATATGGCATTACTCAAAGAATGATTTTTCTGTCAATTGGATTAAAATATGCATTTCGGGATCAAATATTTTCTTTGGAGAGCATGTCATGATTTGCCTCCTACCAACAAGATTGGCCAAGAAACGGATGATCTCAAGCCTCGCTGTGGCAGGGGTGAAATATACCTGATAATACTTTACGCTTTTTGCACTCCAAGTATGGGCTTTTTTGGATGTCCTCTATTCTCTTCTTTTTCAATCATGCCGATAATATGCATTGCCAGTTTCAACTTATGTTTGAAATTTGATTTTCTCCTTTGGTAGCTTGTTGTTGGTACATTCGATTTCGTCGAAATCAAGCTGAATAGACACCATTATATGACTCCCTTTGACATTATAAATTATGCACAAAATTCTGTTATGAAGTTTCACAATGCCACTACTGTGTGAAGCTATCTAGATTGGAAAGGCTTCCTGTCAAGAGAATTCACCTAATTCTAGGAAACGTGAAAGCAAACTTTCTTTTTCATCTTTTTGTTAAGTTACGTGAAAATAAACCTTAATGTAGTGATCTTCGGACATTTCCTTTCTATTGGGTAGTGGACTCATACATAGCTAGTGACCTTTTTTTTTGCTGAAAATTCCGATTGTTGACTGTTTGTTTAGACTCGAAATAGGCTAAAGCGCTTGTAGCTAAAATAGCATGTGCCCTTCGTGCTCAATTTTCTTAGTCACACTAATGTTTCTTTTATTTTTTTCAGCATTAAACCAAACAAGTCCCAAATATTCTTATATTGGCCCTCGAATTTTCTATGCTAAGGCTCTTTTGTGTTAAACCATGAATTCTACTTTTAAGCTTGCTCACGTTCCTTCTAATCAAGAGCATAACTGAGTAGGAAATCTTTCATCTGTTCCTATGGATGCTTTGTCTATGTATTGTCGTCATACAATTACTTTGTTATAAATGTAATGGCTATGACATGATTTGATATCAACTGTTGGATGAAAGCTAAGCGTGACTGTTAGATGGAAAAGAAAAAGAAGTGGAATGGTGTCATTGCAACTAAAAGGGAGTTAGAAAGTGATCAAATCTCAACAGCGCGATTAGAGAAAGGAATCAATGGACAAGATGAAGGACCAGTAGCAACTAACTCTGACATGAAGCACGCAACTGGAAGTGGACAGAACAACTATGGCAATAGTTAGGAATCTTTTTCTATTTTGTTAATCTGGTGAATTATGTTATTTTCATTTTCTGTTTTGGCTGAATGCCTTATATTTTGGTGGTTGGAACCATTTTCATCTTAAGCAATATATGAGTAAAGGGTCTACTTCTCTCATCTATCTTCTTCTCCTCTTCTCAACTCTTTCTTGTTATTGTTGCATTCGAACTTTGAGTACATAACATATTTAGGTGGCATTTTGAGAAACAAATCATGACAGATGGAACGCAGTACAAGGAATTGCAAGAAACATAGGAGAAACAAAAGGTACTTCTTGTGGAAGAGAGAGCTAAACGGTAGGCAAGTGAGAGGCATATGTAAAATCAGCTTGACAAAATCACTTTCACTCAGGGAAATCTAACCAAGGGGCAGGAACCATTAAAGGAACCCTTGCTATCTGCCATGGCAGAAATGATGAGGTCTCAAGCCATTCTTCAGTAGCAAGTGCATAGCATTGCAGAATATATGTAAGACTATAATAGGGGCAAATCAGTTCTAGGGGACAGGCTCATGGCTTTTGGGGAGAGGGCTTTCAATTTCATCCAAATTATAGAAAAAAACAGTAATGGTAAGAGTGAAGGGGAAAGTTTTCAAAGTAACTCATCCTCATTTCCTAAAGTGGAGTATCCGTACTTCAATGGAGTTGATGCCAGGGGGTGGGTGAGGAAATGTAATCGGTACTTCCAGGTTACTTCTAATTTCTAGAGGATCAAATGGTGCCCGTAGCTTCAGTTCACTTACAAGGAAAGGCGCAGTTCTGGTTCCGGAATTACATAGATGGAATAACATGACCTACTTGGTACAAATTGATGTTAGCTATTATGGAACGGTTTGATCATGTTATACCTAAATTGTTGATTACAGAATTTCATAAGTTGCACCATGTTGGAAGTGTGCAGAAGTATTTTGATAATTTTGATGATCTCAAGGGTCATATTTTAATGTTTTATAAGGGGCTTGATAAAGTATACTTCTTTGAAAGTGTTGTTAGCGGATTAAAAGATGAAATACAAGAGACTATTCTAGCTTCTAAACCTAGGAACTTTCAACAGATGGTATCATTGGCAAAAAAGTTTGAAAAGTTAGTTGATAGAGGAAGAAGAGGAAGCATAAGCGGATAATGTGGCTGGTGGTGAATAGTTTGGGGAGGAAATCATCATGGACGAGGGAAAAGTCACGACCAATGCTATGTTGGGAAATATGGGAGAGGATTCAATCAGGCTAGATCGTGTTATATATGGTAAAACTATTTAGACATTGATAGATTGTGGTAGCACTCACAATTTCATAGTGTAGAGACACTGGACTTTGTAAAACATTGAAATACTACTTATGGTAAGCATTGCTGATGGGTACAAAATCATCAGTAGAGTTACTTTCCTTGAAGTAACATGGTCTACACATAATATCACATTTACATGTCATTAAGGTGATTAAATTGAGATGATGTGATTTGGTTTTGGGTTGTGATTGGTTGAGAAAGCATGTTCCTATATTGCTGGATTTAGATAACTATTAAGCACCAGGGTAAAAGGACACAGGAACAAGCCAAAACTAAACAAGCAAGAGTTAAATGATTTTTGGGAAATCAGTGTGCAAATTATGCAGGAGAGGAGCTTATGGCATTCGGGGGAAATTGTATTCTATTTCTTAGGAATCAAATGATCCAAAAGGAGATGATGACATGATGACTAAATTATTGGAAAGCTACAGTGATGTGTTTGAGAAACCTAAGGCCCTAACCACATAGAGAAGTTAAGCACAGAATCCAACTCTTGCCAGAGGCTAAACCAAAGAGACAAACCCTATACAAGTATTCTCATGCTCAAAAAAGTGAGGCAGAAAGTTACGTCCAAGACATGTTAGATGCTGGTATAATTAGGCCTAGTCAAAGTCCTTTTGCTTCCCCAATGCTATTAGGGAGGAAAAAAGGGGATGGACGTTGGAAGATGCGTGTTGATTATAGGTATTTAAATAGCTTAACTATTAAGTGTAATTTTCCCATACCTGTGGTGGATGAGTTGCTTAATGAGTTGTATGGTGCTATATATTTCACCAAAATGGACTTAATATCAAGGTACTTTCCAATAAGAACGAGTGAGGGGAATATCTATAAAGCTAGTTTCATCACACGTCATGGGCACTTTTAAATTCCTTATGATGCCATTTGGATTATGCAATGCACCTTCTATATTCCAGTCATTGATGAACAAGGTGTTTAAACAACATCTTAGGAAGTTTGTTCTTTTTTTTTTCTTTTTTTTTCTTTTCTTTTTGATGATATACTAGTGTGTAGTAATGGGTTTGGAGATCATTTAGAACATGCTAAGACGGTTCTACAGATTTTGAGAAAACATTAGTATGCAAAAAGCAAAAAAGAGCAAGTGCAACTTTGGCTAGAAGAAGATTTAGTATCTAGGGCATTTAATATCAGCTAATGGTGTGGCCACCGATCCAGAAAGGTTGGAAAGTATGTTGAAATGGCCAACACCAAGTAATGTTAAGGCCTTCAGGGAAATTTTGGGCTTAGTTGGTTACTATAGAAAATTTGTCAAAGGATATGCTGTGATGAGTAGACCACTGACAGAGCTACTAAAAAAAGATGCTTTCTAAGGGTCAGATTAGGCTAAGCAAGCATTCAAAGTACTCAAGAAAACTATTACAACAGCTCTTGTGCTTGCTTTACTAGATTTCACTAAACCCTTTGTCGTAAGAGATAGGTGCCAGTAAGGATGTGATTGGGGTAGTGTTAATGCAGGAAAGGAGGTCCATAGCATTCTTAAGCAATGCACTTGGAGTTAGAAACCAAGGATTATCTATCTATGAGAAGGAGTTCTTAGCATTGATGATGGCTATCACTAAATAGAAGCATTATGTGCAGGGCAACCAATTCATTATCAAGATTGACCAAGAAAGTTTGAAGCACATTTTAAACCAAAAAATCGGATTAGCTTTACAACAAAAATGGATTTCCAAATTGTTGGGGTTAGATTATGAACTCTACTATAAAAAGAGGTAGAGAACAAGGCAACAGATGCCTTGTACAGAATTGATCATAATCACGTTTAGTTCCAAGCTCTAATTGATGTTGTTCCTTTATGGTTTAACAAGGTGCAAGCTATGTTCGGTTAGAACACTTACAACAAGTTTTGCAAGCTAAAGCCCTAGATGATGGTGCATATCCAAAATATTCCAAGCTCTAATTGATGTTGTGCAAGCTATGTTCGGTTAGAACACTTACAACAAGTTTTACAAGCTAAAGCTCTAGATGATGGTGCATATCCAAAATATACCTTAATTTTAGGAGTGTTCAGGGAAAAGGGAAGAATCTACATCGGTGAAAATACGGAACCAAGAGAGAAAATAATCAATGCACTGCATGATTCAACTGTGGGTAGCCATTCTGGAATTCATGGATCATATCAAAAAGCTAACTCACTATTTTATTGGCCTAAGATGAATTATGAAATTCAGGAAGGGTCAAGGGGTTTGATGTCTATCAGAGGAACAAGCATGACAACACACCTTATCTTAGGCTATTACAACAACTTTCAGTTCCAGATCACGCATGGACACATAAGTTGCATAGTCTTCCAATTGACCTAGTGGCAGATAGGGATAGAATCTTTACCATTGCCTTCTGAAGGGAATTGGTTAAATTGTTGGGCACTATTCTATAGATGTCTACTGCATACCATCTTGAAAGAGATGGATAGATAGAAAGGCTTAATTAGTGTTTGGAGACCTGTCTCTGGTGCATGTATCACTTAAAGCCAAAATAGTGGAATGGGTGGTTATCTTTGGCTCAATTTTTGGGACAACACAAATTATCACATTGCCCTCAGGACAACACTGTTCTATGCTTTGTATGGTTATAAACCCACTCACATCCCCATAGGGCCATTCATCAACTCAAGAAATCAACAAGCACCTGAGCTGATTGTGGAAAAAGGCAAGATGATTTAGTTACTAAAGGAAAACCTGTTGCAAGAAAAAAAATCAAATGGAAGTTTTTGCTAATAGAAACAGGATTAAGAGGAGCTTTGATGTTGGATATTGGGTATACTTAAAATTACAACCATATGGGCAAAACAGTGTTTCTTTGATGAAGCATATCAAGCTGGCACCTAAATGTTTTCGGCCATATGAAATGCGAAGAAAATTGGAATGTTGTTTCTAGAATACCATTACCTCTAGATAGTCAAATTCACCTAGTTTCCATGCACTTTTGTTGAAGGGAAAAAGTACACACCCCCTTCTATGTTACCACAAGTTGATGATAAAGAAATCATTAAGGCATACTTTATTGCTATTCTAATCAAGAGGATGACCCAAGAAACAATGTAGCAGTTCCACAGGTGTTAGAACAGTGAGGGTGTTCGTCTTAGCAGAGGCTACTTGGGAAGAATATGTGCAAATGCAGAGGAGATCTTGAGGTTTTAATAATCCTCGTGGACAAGGATCGATTAAACAAGGAGGGGGAGTGTTATCAATGTAACGAAATGACAAGAGTTGATACATTGTTAGATGAAAGCTAACCATGACTGTTGGATAGAAAAGAAAAGGAAGTAAAACGATAGCATTGCAACTAAAAAGGCGTTAAAAGGTCATCGAATCATAGCCGCACACCTAGAGAGAAATCAACAAGATAAAGGATCAACGACAACTAACCCTACCACAAAGCACGAGACTAGAAATGAAGAGAACAATTATGGCAATACTAGAAATCTTTTTTATTTTGTTAATTTAGCAAATTATGTTATTTTCATTTTCACCTTACATTTTGGTGATTGGAACCCTTTTTATCTTTAAGCAATACATTAGTAAAGACTCTACTTGTGCATCTTCTCTTCTCAACTCCTTGTTAGTTCGTTATTTATTCATTCCAACCTTGAGGCCATAACGACCCCTTTGCCCTAGGATAAAAAAAGAAAGGAATGGCTAACGAACATGTTTTAATTTTTCTTTACGCTGAAGCTAGCGCTCAATAAAAATGCACAAAAAATATATACCTAAATTAATTAAAAAAGAAAAAAAGAATTTTCTACTTTCCCAACGAAAATCAAATCCCATTTTCCCCTCATCGTCACAATTATTCATAACAAACAACGGCAACAAACCACAGCCACATCACCATAAAAGAACACCTAGATTGTTAAGTGCAAGTTTCTTATGATACAAGTTGCAGACTTGCAATATTCTCTTTTACTTGTGAACTAGTTTTCACATCACAACCAACATTTTCATCCAGAGTAAAGTTTTTCCAAATGTTTATGTCAGCTCAAACTGTAGCAATCTAACTATACTAACCCAATAATGCATACTGCACAAAAAGTGGATACATCTTTCCTTGAAGGAATTATGATGGAAAGACAGCAAATGTTACGCGAAAGGAAATTACCAGCAAACACAAAATCACTAAACTCAAAAAACTCAAGCAAAGAATGTGCTGGACGGCAAGAGAAAATTGTGCTGTACCATGTGTAAATAAATAACCTTACATTGTAACTGTCACCGCACATTTAATCTGATCAGGAAATAGCTCAAGGCCCATTGGTTTTTACATGTCAGATGAAAATGCTAATAATTGTAAAGGATGCAACCCATAAAGGGTTTAATTACTAGCGACAAGACTGCTTGAAGTAAACACAAACACGTATTGAGCTCAGGCAAACACAAAAGAACCTTCTATGACCCCATTTCACTCTGAACTCTCCTGGATACATCACGACGGAGCATTTCCATGAACTCCTGTTAATCGTCAACAGCAGAAGCACTTGTAAATCTATACTAGTGGGCCATAATTAGGTGTACAAGAAAAAAAAAATAATTAAAAAAAATCGACAAAGAATGGATACCTGTGCAAACCCCCCCTGACTGCACAGTTCATCTACAACACTTTCCCCCGCACGGCCATCACCAGAGAGGTCTACTGCACTATCGACTAGGGAGCGAAGAATCTCCTCCGGTGAACTTCGGTTTTCAAGCCTCTGAACTACCTGACGAAGATTAATCTGCCAGATGAAAAGAATCAACAATTAAAATAAAACAATATTTACCCAAAAAAAGGGATGAACTAGATTTTCACATGCAAGAAAAATAAATAAATAAATAAATAAATAAATAATATATAAAAAAAACTATAGTTTTCAATCATCAAGAACTGTGCTCGGCAGATAAAGGACAGACCAAAATTTTACACATCTACGCAAAGGGGGAAATATAACATGAAAATTAATTAGACAAACACAAGAAAGCAGAGTATGGTGATAATTTCTAATAAGTTCTAAGAAGATTCTGAGTGGAAATCAACAGCTTAAGAAGACTATAGGCATGTAATAGCTATAATACTCCATAAGATGTGACTCAAATTCCAGATTCAAAACTTAATTTGTTCATCTTACAATAATGTTAAGCTCAATCCAGAACATCTGTTCCTAGCATAACTAATATTATCAGTCTCTCACGCACATGATATCTCCATTGTTTCCACTAAGATGAAAATAACTCCATCAATACATAGAAAAACTCTTAAAGCAGCTTAAATATTTTTAGTCCACCATGGACATTTAATAGATTACAACCTGTAGAATATCAGCATTCCACGCGGAAGTCTTGTTTTATAATGCACACTTACCTGTTTCAAGCATATGTGATGTGTGCACAACTCATCTTTTAATACATTTGCATCAATTGAATACAAACCTGATCATCATTAATTGCTGTCATCTCTCTTCTTGACATACTCCCAGAAAGCACCCCTTCTGAGGGAGGAGTTCCTTGAGAAACAGATGAAATACCTCCTAAAGCTTGAGAAACAATAGGCATCATTTGTTGCATCATTCTTGACAAGTCAATCCCACCTCCTACGCCTCTATCCAAACCCGAAAACATGCTTCCTAGATCATGGCTGTCAATCTGCTGAGCAATCTGATTCACCGTATTCCGCATTGCTGGATTCTGAGTAAATTGTTGCAACATGTTTCTCAACATATCTGGGGAACCAACCCCCGTCTGCTGTGAAACTCCAGAGAGTAGACCATCTAGAGCAGGACTCTGCAGAACTTGAGACATTGCATCTGCGACATCACTTTGGCCATCAGCATTTTGTCTTGCTGTAGGCAGACTTCCTCCTACTCCCCTGGGCCCTGAAGGTGGAGCATTTGTATTGCCCCGAGTTGATAGTGATGCAAGAGATTGCAAAACTTGTTGTCCAATTGCTGTGGATTGCTGGTTCTGACTACTAGCACTTGCGCCATTATCATCATTAGTTGGTGCTCTTGGCTGCCTACCTCGCCTCTACCACACATTTGTACACACACTGTTAGTAATCATGAGAGAAACAAATGGAGACGAATATAACTAGTAAACAAGGTGCTAGAACTGGTCCCATCAAGTATGCACTTAGTATATATAGGAGAAACATCCAATAACCATAGTTGACTTTCCAGATGCAGTTCACAAATATTGACCAACAGGGGGCATAATTGTAATATAATGCTTCAGCTAGGGGGTCTAATTATAATTATGTACACTCAAAAGGGCATAATTATAATTATGCATTAGCTGCACTATACACTAGGCGGTGTAATGGATATTATCCCAACATCAGGAGGTATTTTGGTAATTAAGGTAGACCTCAAGGGGTGTAAAGGTAATTATCCCTATTTTATATTAACATATTACGTACAATTCTATCTATCCATCAACACTCTCAGATGCTCTCGCTTGTAAAATTGTTCTTTTGTTACACTCGGTCTCCTGCTCTGACATGCAGCTTACATGACTCAGGATTCAACTATGATTATGGATAATTAATTCCTTGAAATTTTTCAGCAAAGAATCTAATAGATAACAAGATCGCGTAACCTACCTTCCCCCACCCAAAAATTGGGGG
>JACFYI010003418.1:29495-64298 GCA_014898755.1 Handroanthus guayacan | reverse complement strand
AGAGAGAGAGCGCCATACACGCAAAACACAAAATATAAATATAAATATATACATATATAAATGATGCATTCCCAATAGGGAGAAACCAAATTTCATAAAGTTTATCGAGATTTCTCAACTTAAGCAGAATTTCAAGTATTAAAACCAAATTACGAGGTCACACGAGTCCACAAATGCGTTAAATGTGCACGATAAATACAAAAGACCATATCAAACATTAAAACAGGCATAATGTCCTACCTTAGGCTGAAGACCACCCAGTCCCAATCCAAGAGGGATGCCAGAAGAACCATCAAGATTATCATCACCCTGATTGGACATACTTGACCTTTTCTGAGAGCCTCCTTCAGAGCTGATAGAAGGTTCACTATTTGAGTTTACAACATCTCCAATCTCCCTAGTATCATGTTCTCCATGTGCAGTTTGTGCCTGACAGTTCATATCCAGTGGTACATATGTTATCTGAACCACAAGAAATCAAATCAAATCAAATTACTCCCATTGTACCTTCTGATCATCCACTGTAGCGACATGAGGTAAAGTATGACTTCTCTCACCAGCCATGGTACGCTGGCTGCTCGGATCATCGTCTCTAGCACCATATCCGACACGTTCTTGATTGGTCGAAGCCTCTGATTGGCCTTCATGAATAGAAAAGCACATTAAAATATAATACACTCTATATAACAACAAGATTTCAAGACATGCGTACCTGGTGGTGCCTGATTTTCATTCTGCATGTTAGCAACTAGATTTCTTATCTGAGAGTTGACTTCAGCTACCATTGAGGAAATAGAATTAGAATCATGAGTCTGCGATACACCTGCACCAGGTCCACCAGCACCAGAAAGTGAAATCATGGCAGGTTGCAACGGAACAGCAGTTGCGGTGACATTTATCCCCAATGAACCTCGCGGTTGACCAGAATCACCAGATTCAGTTACATTAACACGTTCTCCTTGCACCCCTCCGTTAGGTGCCCTGCCACCCACCGTAGGAACTATAGGCGCCAGTGATGCCCCTGGTTTGAATTTGAATTCCATTAGGCACTGAAATTGCTATGCCTATGCAGACAACTAAATAAGACATGGATGTTTTAAATACCACACACCAGTATGAATGTGAATATTTACATTCCTTGGAATACTAGCAACACCAACCGGACCCACCCCCGTAGCTACCGGATTCGTTGAAACAGCAGATGAACCACCGAAAAGGGAGCTGGTTTGAAGAGGAAATGGCTGCAAATGGTGCAACAGAATCATTCTTCTATAATGATACCAACTATAGATAGGAACTCACACCCAAAAAAAAAAAAAAAAAAAAAATAGAAAACATATAGACGACTGGAGTTGACACGCATCAAGAAGGATTCTGCAATACAAACACCTTTCCAGAAATCAAGAGAGGTGAAGTCAACAATCCAGGAGCATGCATGCATCATCCTAAACTCTATCAACAAAACGTGGACACAAAATCACATGAAAGATCAAAACTATCTAAGTCAATGAACTGAATTAATACATTTTCAAATTGCACATCGACTTTCAAGGAACACGAATATTTTAGCATGACACCAGAACACTGGAGGCATGGATAAATTGTTGACAGTATGCAGGAAGCCGGGAATTTTGAATAACACAATAATTCTGCTGCAATAACAACCAGGCCTAGAATTGCGAACCTGAACCATAATTGGATTAGGCCCTGAAGGAGATATATAAACAGCAGGCCCAGCATTCACCAATGATTCAGCCTGCATAAGCACGAGAAGGTTGTTAGTGGCTGACAATCAGGAACTGGCATGCTGTTAGTTCCAGAAAAAGGACATACAGGAGATTGTCCCATGCGAAGAGTCAAAATGGTCCTCCCAAGCTCCAAGAAAAGTGCACCTAAGTGTTGCATAGACATGCCCAATTGAATAGATTCTGTCTGTACTTGCCCCCTCACAGCGGGATCAGTAGATCCCCCCTCTTGATTTAAACGTCCTGCAGTGTGCTACAACGTTGCAGCAGGTTATGAATACAATCAGAACCAAAGTAAATGTCCCAGAAATGCAGTTAATATAACCAGGAAAGCATAACTCTATGGATGAGGTGCTACATCCACTCAAGCTGTACAGTCAAAACAACAAGAGGAACAATTGTAACTCTATGATGAGGTGCAACATCCACGCAATGTGTACAGTGTCAAAGAAGAACATAAAATAATCTCATAATGACGGTGCTTACAGATAATGCTGGAACAGCATGATCACTAAGAAGACGTTGGGCATGCCTAAGAACAATGCTCAGAGCTTCAACAGTTGGTAAACCACGAGAATTCGAAGGCAATTCAACGGTAGGTAGCTCAGCACTAGCAGATGTTGATTGGTTTGGTTGGTTACCTAAATTCAAAGACAAGGGTACCCTTGTAAAAGATATTTCATGATAAGAAGACCAAACTCAAGAAGGTTAATGTCATTACCATTTTGCAAGAATGCTAGTTCCATACGGTTCATAAATTCAATAAGCGTGTTCAGCGAATCAGGAATTGGCTGATTAAAGGGAAAAAAAATCACAGATCAGGGCAAATGAAAAATAGATGTTATTTAAAACCATAGCTGGGACACGAAAATATTCTACCATGTTCATTGAAGGAACAGCAACAGCTCCTCCCAGTGGGATTTGCATAGCATGGGATGCAGATTGACCATGAAGGGCTTGCGATGGAGCAGACTGATTTCCACCCTGACTTTGACTGCCAGCATTCGTGCTGGACCCTTCAGTTTCATTTCCATGAAAAGTCTGAACACAAAAAATGACTGCTCATAAGCTGATTAATTGACACAGATCCCTGATTGAAAACAGAGAGAACACAGTAAAGACAGCCATAAATTCTATGGCATGGATTCCACAGCTGATAAGTTTAATGGCATTCTCATCTTTTATAAGGTAAGTGATAGATCCATGATCCAGAACATATTTGTTCGGATTGCTATTTCTTTTTCAGTGTTCACTTCATCAGCCACTACAAAGTTGGAAAGTAACTAAGCAGATAAAGTAAACAAATGCACAACAACATAATTAGTATAGCAATCTAAGGTGACAAAAGTCAGACAACACTTCAGCTGGATGCATCTCCACATGGCATTCACACTCAAATTCAGACGGCAACATTTGGCAAACATCACCTAGCTGCTACTGGTAATAGCTATTTTTGTTGTCCAAGAATGTTATAACGATTAACAGAGATTTGGAGAAAGGATGCTCAGAATGCTGAATTAAAACCCATACCCAGCAAAGCCAGAATGCAGCCACATGCACTATTAAATAATGGCCATGCAGGTTGGAGTACTAAACAAACTGGTGAAACTAAAATGTTTGACAGAAAGCAGTATATTTCAAGCACGTGAAGAAAGATGAGTTAACAGAAGAAAATGACTTAACTCTAACTGAGATGGTTCAGATGGGAGGGTAGACAGGGAGGCAGAAAGATATTCCCAGAAGTATTAATCATGGTGAAGACTACACCTTTCACCTTGGAGAAAAGTTAACTGGCTAGACGTCATGTAACCAAGCACAATAAAAGTTCTATTCACATGATTGATAAAAAATTCTTAGGCACGTTCAGCATATGTCAATGACTTCGCACAAAACCTGCTCATAAGTATCTTCAACAGGTAAATGCATATGAACCTACAGAAGAACTGTTAAACGAGAAAGAATCTACTACCGGAATGCCAGTTTGCATGCCTCCTGCCTGGTTGCCAATTCCAATAGTGTTCAATACTGCCCCAATGACCTAAAAAGCAAACAAATCTTATGAATTGCCATGTAAGGTACCAGTTCACATAGTTCAATCATCAAATGTACATGGCAAACTCTTGCATTACAACACAGACACACCCGGCTTAGATCTGGCACCACAGCTTCGCTTGGATCTCCAACATTTAAGGTGCCCAATACTATGCTATGGGCAATTGGTCCAACACGATTGCGTGAACCACCAGCAGTGGAGTCTTGTCCTTCAGCCAAGAAAAATGAAATGAAAATGAAAATTGGGGAAACACTCAAACTAGATCATTCATATACATCTCAAGTAAAACCAACAAACAATATGTGCTCATCTTAATACCTCTGCTACCATTTCTCGAAGTTGCCTCTCCAGAACTGGATCCAGGAGATGGCTGTGGCTGCCTTTCAACTAAGTGTAATGTATCCCCATTTTCAACATCTGTCATGCTGTTAAGTAGACACCATAAAGATGACATAACAATATGCCTGTAACACATATAAAGAACAAAGAAAGATGGTGCTATCCAAAAGAAAATATGTTGTTATATTTTGCACAAGATGAATATTGGGAAAAAAATGGGGGCATTTCCAGGAATTAGCAAGTTCAACCACTTCTTGGCAACGATACCACTGACACCCAAATTCAAAAACAACCATTACTTTATTTCAAATATCTCAAGAATCATATTTTAGTATTCTAAAATATAAATGACCTTCTTCTGTGTCATTTCAAGCTCATTTAATTGAATTTCTAAGAAGACAGAAAGTGCAACACCAGAGAACACCGATGCAAAAGCACCAAGGGTACAGACTGCATAAAGATACAGTCAGACAGATCGATATATAGAGGCATGAACGTACATTATCAAACATATCATGATGCAGGCATATGCGCGCGCATATGCAGATAGTTGGTCACAACCTATTCTGAGCAAAAAAACATGCAAACAGAAACTAAGGTTCATACGAGTCCACGATATGGATGACTGATATCCCACCCAGTTCTAAATATGAGGAAAAGTGCAAAAAATCATAGGATACTATATTCAGAAAGAAGGTGATCATCCTTTAAAACTTTGCCCCTGAAAATAAGACGTTGCTGTCCAACAGGCACACCGCTTTGACTAGCTATTTTCTCCTTGAATGCCGATACAACAATCTGAAACGGTGCCAATCAACCATGTGTTAGACAATGATGCAATTAGTATTTGAGGTGCAAATATTTTAAAGGTCATCCAACTGAAGATTAAAGGTCCTCCTTAATTTATGAAACATGCTTTGGAGTACATTTCTCTGTTAATAAATTGAGGCAGAGAGAAATCAATAATCATCATGAAAGCACAAGTCACTAAATCTCTCATTCAAAACTATACTCTGCTTACAGATCAATAAATTGCGTAAGTATCAAGCAAGAAATTTCAAGCGCCTAAAAAAGACTACCTAAGATTATGGTATAACCTAAAAGGTAAACTTCTCCTATGTTCTCTTCCGTATTTCTCCTTTTTTTCTCCAGAAGTGAATGATATAAAAACCTGCAGTATTTATCCCTAACAAGACAATATGGAAGATACAGAATGAAGAGATCATACATGATGAAGAGATCGTACGTGCCTATCTAATATAATTAATTATATATAAAATTATCAGAAGATTAAATAAGAAATTTACATTCTTATCCACATGAAAGCTGTAAATACGGGAATCCAGGGTCTTGATATTGAGCTGAATAGTTGATTCAGAACTTCCACCAAAGACATCACTTGTACTTGAACCTTCAAGGGGTTGCGATTCCGCCATGTAACTTCAGAGTCAAGAAATACCTAGACCCAATAAATACCATATAATCAGCATATGTAATTAACAACACAGTCTCATGAATGATAGAAATAGTAAAAAGACCCCTGGATTCAAGCAATCATTGTACAAGTCAACAAGGGTTGGCAAGACAAGAATTCTATGGTAGTAATGGTAAAAGGACCCATGGGATTCAAGCAATTGTAAGGTCAACAAGGCTGGCAAGAAAAGAATTCTGCATCTCCACTTAATGTATACAAAAGATAAATAAATAAAAAAATAATGTGATACTTTACATTTCTCTGTTACAAGTATGGGATTACATTAGCAAGATTAATTTAAAAAACAATACCACAAACAGACTTTCAGGCTTCACTGAGTGGACACCAATTAGAAATATCTAAAAGACAATTAGACAAAGTACTCATGACCAAAATCAAGCAGTAAGAATCCATATGAGACAATGAAGAATAGAGTCCACGCAAGAGAAATGGAATGCAGAGCTGTGCTTCCAAACAAAAAATCCCAATACCTAAAGCTGAAGAACTGCGGGTCAATGAGTAAACAACAAAAAAAGGAGACTCCCGACTCGTTTGCTGCTACAGCGCATTAAGGTGCACAAAACAAAACCGGTAATATGGATTACCCAGAAAAAGCCTATCATTTTGCCATTAAATACTCTCTGTTGATGCAAATCAAAAATCCAAATTGTGCTTCCATTTGAATGCCAGTACTTTGTTCAGCATTACTGCCTGTGCCATTCAATAGAACTATACTAATAACTCCAAAGCGCTCATTCAAGATCAAATTTCCATATATTACATCCCGCTTCATGGGAGAATTGAGACATGAAACTTGTTAATGCAAACCATTTGATCAAACTAGTCATTCTTCTTCCTATTAGGAACTATCTTATTCTGAATAACTAATAAACAAAAAATAAAATAAAATAAATATGAGGTAATTTGTCAAAATAAGTTCTGCATAAGAAAAAAAAGGAACCCGTTACATATCAAACTACAAAAAAAACAATAACCAAATGCCGATTAAAAACTATTTAAAAAAAGGAAAGAATGACAAGGCATTCAGAAAAAGGAGGAAATGACAAGCATTAGCATAAAGTGCGAAGACAACAATCAGATTATGCAGCACCAACCCCTTTTTTCTCATTAGCAATAACAATAAAGATACGATAAATCCCTGGATTGCATATTTTCAATAACTAACGATCAACAATACACATAAAGCTGTGCCTAGGGTTTGCAATAACATATATCGAACAGCGGGAGAAAAAGGAACAATCAGAAAAACAGATGCAAATGCAATACGAAAACAGAAATCAAACCTTGGAGTTGCCGATGAACGAAATCCGGAAATGATCGCGAAGGAAAAATAGGTCCGATTAGTAGAAGCTTGGAGTCAAAGAAATAATTTGAGCAACAATGGAAAATGTGACCAGCGAGGGCTTAAACGTAATCACGAAGGAAATTCATATGGTTCCAGAAGGGTCTAGAGAAACTGGCAGTGACTCCCGCTTTAGTGACTGTTTGCAGTACAGGATTTTCTTTATGAAATCGCAGAGCAAGAGAGCAATTTCGGTTGTAGCAATTAGAACAAAGAAAACGATTTTGGTTTTTTTTTTTTTTTTTTTGGTTGTGAGCAGTAAGAGCTGGTAAGCTTGGCCGCGAAGTCAGAAGATTTGTGCCTTCGGCATTTGGGCTGGGCTTCATGTTCAAATTGGATTGAGTTTCCACTAGTCAGGTGGGCTGTTCACATCCAAAGCAAATCGAACGAAATTGATCAATCAATTCAAATCAAATAAAAAAAAACTAGGTAGTTTCAGATTGGATTGTGAATTGAATTCTGAAAACTGATCTAAACCGAACTGAAGTATACACACACATATGTATATATATAATAAATTTGCCAACAAAAATCCAACCCATCGAGTCCTATTTGATGCTAGGTTGAACTTTTTCTTGCTAATTCAATTTTATGTTATATAAAAAAACATCATTTGTCATGTACTCATGTTCAAAACAGAAGTGTGTAATAGACCTTTATAATAAATAATAATCAGTTTCTTAATAGAATTACATATTTTGAACCAATCTAATCCCAATCGATTTTAATTGATTTGGATTTATTAAAAAAGATCAAATAGAACCAAATTGATTCAATAAAAATTATATAGTTTGATTGAATAGATTTGTGCTTCTAAATTAATCCAAATCGGACTGCAAACACCCTAATAGTCAGTTTGTGTAGTTGGTTGTAACTGGGTTGGGATTGGATCTGTTCTATATGATTCCGATTATTATGATTTGGATCTGAATCATATTAATAAAATTGGATTTGAAGTCTATATGGTTTTTTATTTTTATTTTCGGATCTGAATTCGACAAAGATCCAAAAGTCCGAAGTAGAATCTGAATCCGAAAAATTCCATAAAAAGATTTTTTTTATTTGTGCCTCGACATTTTCATAAAAAATAATATAATGAATAATTTTTCTATGTCATTATCTAGACAAATAAATAATTATAATAACAAAATTACATATTATCAAGAAATAACATTAAAGATATAGCCACTAATATTTAGTGTTAATATTAATAAAGTATATATAATCATTTAGGTTTCTTAGAACAAATCATAATTAAATCAAATTATACAAGTCTTGAATTTATTTTTCTTGGAAATTTTATTTTATGTATGTATATATATTTATATTAGTTATTACATTATTGGATTCGGATCTTGAATAGATTGGATTGCTTAATTCCATGTCCAATTCATTTATTTTGGATTATGAATATTTATAATCAGATCTTATTCATTAAATATTTTAATCGATTAAGGATTCTAAAATTCGGATCAGATTTGGACAAAAATCGCTCCATTGACAGTGCTACGTGTAATTTTAGAAAATGTGTAGTTGCTCCTTTTAGGGCTATCAATGGGTGGATTTTAATTCAAGTCTGAACCAAGTTTTAGGTTCTTTATTGGATTGAAATATTTGACATATTGTACCCATTATAAATATTCGTAATCAAAACAAATGGATTGCGTGTAGAATTAATCAATTCGATCCATTAAATATCTGAATCCGAATATTAACTACACTATATTAAAATGATAATACCTAATATAATAATATTAGTAGAAGATCTTAAAATAATTTAATCTATGTGATTTTACAGTCGATAATGTATAAATTTATATTTTCTAATGTATCTTATTTGTCAAAATTATGTATATTTATTTTTTTAATGTAATTATTATTTACTGTAATTTGGGTCAAATTTTCATATTGGGTTTCAAACTTTTATTTGATTTAAAGTTGGTATTAATAGACTCAAATCCTATAAGGTTTCGATTTGAGTTTGGATATGGAAATTGATAATTAGAGTTAGATCTAGATTATCCTCATTTTACACCTTAATTATTTTAAGAGGTATAGCAGGGATGTTGTATAGTCCTGTTACTCCACGTTTGACTTGAAGAGTCAAAACAAAAGTAAGATTGAGTTCGGGTAGTATTTGGATTTTTATTTATTTCTTCTTTTTATTTATGTACTTTTTTTTTTCCTAATTGAATAACTTTAGTTCTTTTTTCCTTTTTTTTTTTTTTGTGTGTTTGGTGTGTAAAGTGGGGCTCGGATTCTCCTCCTCACTCTTTCATCTTTAGTAAAAGAGAGAGACTCATAAGGTAAGATACCCTATTTATTCTTATCATTTTTTTCCTTCTATATTTGGTGGGTTTCTCAAAAGTGTCAGCAAAAAAGATTTGGTTTTCATTGTAAGAGATGGTTTTTTTTTCAATTTGAGGGAGGAATTGGAATAGAGAGGGAAGTAGTGGAGAGGAAATGAGTTGGAAGAGTAGGAGAGAAGATAAAGCACTTGTTGGAGGAGGGTCAGCTTAGGCCTTGGAGAGAAGGTTGCTAACCTAAGGTCTATAGCCAAGGGTAGTGATTGGAGGTCGAGGATAGGGCACCCATACTTCATGTAGCTTAGACTGTATGAAGGATATCATACACAAAGATGATATGAATAGGAAGGATGCATATTCAAAAGATCAATTGGTGGAATTCACAAGGGGCATCTTCACTTGGGTAATTTTATTTCGTAACTTCCATGTTTGTTCTTTTCCTTCCTTTTTCCTCTTATTTTTTTTTGTTTTCGTATAACGATTGTAATTTAAGTTTTTCTTTCAGGATTTACATTCAACTTTGTATTTGAATTATTGAGTGGGGGGCATTATAGATCAAAGAAGAAGGATCATGAGGAGATTTCTAAGTTGCAGGAGTAAGTGTCCTAGTTAGGGAAGGATTGTTTTTGATACAAATATCTTTTGGAGGCCAAGTTTGGGAAGACATTACTTACATTGGCCTTGGGAAACCCGTGTTTCCACCCACTCGGGAAGAAGCTAAAAGAACCTTTTTAGGATTCTAATAAGTTTCAAAGTGTTGTGTTAACTCAGGCTTTCGAGATTTATAAGGATATCATATACGATTGCCAAAGTTCTTCTCATGGGATCAGTTGTGTTTCAATATAGGGCTTATTGCTCTCGAATCCTGGCATCTTCTAAACTTTAGTGTTTGCCTACAGGAGGTAATGACGCTACTGGGAACATTAGGGAGTAGATGGAGGAGGATATTTCTTTTGAGATGTAGCTAGGGGTGTAAACGAGCTGAGCTCAAGTCGAGCTTGGCAAAAATTCTAGGCTCGACATCAACTCGTTTATATAATTGGTGAGCTCGAGCTCAAGTATTTTACTTGAGCTTACAAGCTCATTTAAAAAATAATAATATATTTTTTTATATATTGTTTTAAAATATATGTTATTAGGGCCTAGGCATACCAAGTATGTTAACATCAGATAAAGATAACTGCAAATTGGGATAAACATCAAAATAAACAGGGCCATGGGCCAAACTGGATTGTATGATATCCATCAAGGATTGTTTCCAATTAAGATTACGAGCATCTCGTAGAGTAGCAAGAAGACTTTCAGGCAAACCTTCTAAAGTAAGAGGTTTAAAAGCAATTTGCACAAAGCCAAAATGAATAAATTTATAATCATTTTTGTCAGATCTATAATGATCTATGTCTCTTTTATTAAGAAGTCTGATGGCCGTTTCATCATTATCTAAAGAAAGTGATTCTTCAGTAGTTTTGACTACTTGTTTTAATCCTATCTTTTCAAAAGTTCCTAAAGGATATATTATTTTAGGTTCCACTTTTGGAATTGTCCATTTATTGAGTTCTTCAATATTTTGAGAAATATCATATTCCGCTTTTATACTGTTTTTAACAGTATCTTTTCTTCTAATGATATTCATTATGAAAATTTCTGTGTTGAGACTATCATAGTTCAATACAACCATTAAACACCATGGCTCTGATACCATGTAGGGCCCAGGCATACCAAGTATATTCAAATTCAAGACTGACCTTGAAGCCAGGCCATGAAGGTGACAATTTGATTTCCAGCCATATAGGCGGATCTTTTACTCTAAGACATAAACAAAACAAGAAATTTATGTTTCAATTAGCCACAACACGGCCTAGATGCCCTAAATGGCTAAAACGGGCAAAAATGGCACCTAAAAACATAAACTTCAGATTATTTAATCTTAGAAACCCTTTCAAGCATCGTCTCGAACTTGATTTCTCAATATACCATAAGAAGCTTATAGATTTAAGCTATATATGCTTAATAAGGTAAAGAACTATGTAACTCAACACAGAGAGTAATTTAGCCTGCCATTCAGGCTAAAACAAAAATAGAATATGAATAATAAGATAGGAGCAAGAACTCACCAATAGATAAAAGGGAGATGAACTTCCTTTTTCTTAATAATTTACAAAAAAAAAAAAAAAAAAAAAAATTTACAATGGAGATTTTGGGAGAGAGGGAGGCTATTACAAAAGATGAAAAAAGGGCTTGAAGAAGTTCTGCCCAGGATAATGAAGTGGACCGCCTTATAAAGACCTGAGTCCGGACTTCAAACAAAAATTAAAAAGACCTAATTACGGATTCCAAAATTTTCAGATTTGTAATAGTATTATAACAAAAATTACTTTATAAAAGTAAACTATTACAAAAGTTAACAGTAAATCCTGTCGGCCATTAATCTTTTTTAGTGGAGGCAGATTCTCTTGTCTTCTTTTTGATATTATCTAGAAGAGTCTCTTTGAGAGCATAAAAAATATTCTCTGTAGTGGGTACATCCTCATAAGAATCTTGTGATTCCCCTACTAAACATGCATAAGGATTATCTCCTTTTGAGGAGGTGGCCATTGAAGTATCAGATTTATTATCTGCTTTCTTTTCAATTTCAAATTTCTTTATTAAGTCCTTTTTTACGTCTTCAATATAAGAAGCAATCATTTCTTCTTTTGAGATAATTCCTTTCTGCATTTGGAGCTTCATCATAATGTGCTAGAATGGATTAGGCGATTCCTTCTACTGTTTCATTTTAATTTGTTGGCGGTATTCACCAATCTTTCTTCCATTATATCAATGGTTTCCTGTCCATGAAGATTCTCGATATTTGGATCTTTACGGAGCATTTTATTCCAAAATTTGGTAAAAAAGATTTTTCTTAAACAAGGGATATTATGGGAGTTATAATCAACTTCTGGACACCATTTCCAGATCCATAGGATTGAGAATTCAGTGAAAAAATGAAATGAAGCTATTCCTTCGCACCATCTATTAGAATGTTCCAGATCTATAAGATTAGGAGAATATTGTGTATACTGAGTAAAAGCTGAGGCAAAAGGCTCAGGAAGGATTTTCGGGGATGGACCATGATTAATCCACTATTGTTGAAATCAATTTGGTATCTCTCATTTATAAACATTGGAACAAACTTTTATAAACTAAGAATATTTTTTCTTTGGGTTTTTATAGAGAAGGGCTTGATGAAATGCTTCAATATAATCCAAAAAATTGAATTCGATAGCAATTTTGAATTCTGGTGGTAATATTCTTTTTCTCTCAGGGTACTAGTTCCTCACTCTTCAACTGAAATAAGTTTTTTTTATAATAATTTTGTTGAAATTGTAAATGCTCCAGCTATTAGTTAGAAAAAAATGATTAATTTCACAAGATTATGTGATTTTGAGAATATTCTCATAATATGATCTCTGTTTATAAGATCCAGCAGCATATGATGCTTCAGTAAGATACCTTTGCATTAAGTCCATGGCTTATCACGCCATTTTAAATCTTTGTTTTCTAAAAGAAGTATTACTTCCTTTGAGAAACTCTTTTCATATGAAAAAAAATCCTCATTATCGTCTTCTGATGCTATATTAGCATAAGTGGCAGTATTACTGCTTTCTGCTTCTTCTTGTTTTTTCTTGTATTCAAGAAATTGTTTGAATAAAGAATCATTCTGGATATTACCCGTAGAAGAAGATATTGTATTAGCAATACTTGAGGCTATTAGCCTTTGTGAACCATGTTGAGACCCTTTCAACCCTTCTTCCTCTTCCTCCTTTATTAGAGGGAAAGTTTTGACCTCTTCCTTTTGAGGTCATTCCTGCAAATATTCACGAGACAAGAAGTCATGCAAACTATTATCTGAACCCTTTTTGTATTGTATCATAAAATCAAATGGTGCTAAATGAGCTTGTCATCTTGCAAACATTTGTTTAGAAATATCATGTTTAAAATTTTTATTAAACATATATTTTGTAGATTGACAATCAATTTTTATAATAAACTTTTGATTGTATAAGTCAT
Source organism: Handroanthus guayacan (assembly GCA_014898755.1). NCBI lineage: Eukaryota > Viridiplantae > Streptophyta > Magnoliopsida > Lamiales > Bignoniaceae > Handroanthus > Handroanthus guayacan. Next base: position 50,971 of record JACFYI010003418.1, on the reverse strand, counting down.
CCTGGAATTTTAAGACACACTTGACTATCGCAAGAATTTCTTTATAAATAGTAGCATAGTTTTTCTGGCTATTATTCCATATTTTTCGGAGTAAAATCTAATAAGATATTTTTGTTTAATTTCTGGATGTATTTGTTTTAAAATACCTCCAAAGCCTAGATTAGAAGCATCAGTTTCTATAATTGTTTTCCCAATTTGGATTTGCAAGCATTAAATAAGGAAGATACTTAACCTTCTGTTTAATTCTTTTAACAGTTTTAATATGCTGTTCAGACCATGGTTTAGAAATTTTCTTAAGCCTATCATATAAGATAACAATATTTTCTGCAAGATTTTTATAATAAGCAGAAATGTAATTTAGACTTTCTAAAAATCTTTGTAATTGAGTTTTGTCTATAATTTTATCAGGGAATTTGGAAGCAAATTCTATACTTCTATTAATATGAATAATTTTTCCTTTTTCTATACTATGACCTAAAAGTATAACTTTTATTTGAAAAAGTAACATTTTTGGCCTAGATATGACTAAACCATTTTGTATGATGATTTTCTTAAAAATATCAAGATGTTTAAAATACATCTCAATACTTTTAGAAAAGACTAAGCTGTTAGCAATGTAAACTATTATAAACTCACTAAATGGAATGAATATGTCATTCATGACTTTTTGAAATTCTGAAGAAGTATTCTTCAACCCAGATGGCATTACATTCCATTCGTATTACCCTATTGGCACGTTAAAAGCAGTTTTATACCTGTCCTTCTTATCAATTTGAATTTGCCAATATCCTGATTTTAAATCAAATTTTGAAATATAATGGCATCATATAATCTATCAAGTAAATCTTTTTTATTAGGGATTGGATACCTAATCCATTTTAAAATCTTATTAAGCGGTTTGTAATTTATGACAAGTCTTGGAGTACCTTTTTCTTATTCAACATATTTATTAACAAAAAATATTGTACAAGACCAAGAAGACTTTGAAGGTCGTATAAGACCTTTTTTTGTAAAAGAGAAGTAACTTCTTTTTTACATAACTCAAGATATTCAGAGTTCATTTGACATAGTCTAGCTTTAGTCAAGATTTTACTTTCATCGAAATTATCTTCATATAAAAGGCTCACAATATGCTTTTTTCTATCCTAAAAAGTATTTGGATGGTCATTACAAATTTGCAAAGAAAATTGATTAGTTATTAATCTGATTTTATCGTATAATTTAGGATTTGAAGTTTTTTCTTCAATTGTTAAAATACTGATTTCTTGTTTTAGAAAATTTACTTGTTGATATTTTGCTATAAGCAAATTTTTGACTTTATGAAGCATTCTAGTAAAAGGTTCATTTATAAATTGAAATTTTTTTTTTCTTCAAAGGTTCCTGTAAAACCTTTTTCATTAATATTTTTAATAGGAAATATTTTCTTTAAAAATGGTATACCAAGTATAATTTGGTTGGTGATATTTTTGACAAGTAAAAAGCTTGTAGGAATGCAAACTTTTTTGTTGACAAATAAAGGCTTTAGGTATTTAAAATCAATTTTTAATTTCTGGCCATTAGCATAACTAAGGGAATGGGTAGTTTTATAAAAATATCAGGTTTGAATCAACCCTTCTTGAATACAATTCAAGTCTGCTCCACTATCCACAAGAGTTGTAAATTTTCTTTTGAAATTATTATCTATTAATAATTTGACCTTTATAAACTATTTTTGAGATGTTACCATTTCAAGTGTTGAGAGGAAATTCTCTATTTCTGACAATCCAATTTGATTATCAAATTCCATATTAGGAAAAGTAATTATTTGATTATTATGGTTTATTTCTAGTTTAGAAATTTTCTCATTAAAGATTTTTTTTTTATTTTGAGATTATGAATTTCATTTTTGAGATTATTAACTTCTTCAACTAGATCTTATATTGTGACAGGAGTTTCAACTTTCTGTCTATCTTTTAGAAGACGGTGAACCTCTTGCATCGTATAAGATTCTGGGAAAGTGAAAATATAATTTTCTAGACTTCTTTGAGAAATAGATGAAGTACTTGGAGTATTCTCAACTTGATCTATGATTCTAGATCTTAACTCTGGATCCTTAATGTATTTTAACAGATCCATAACACTTTCATTATTAAGAACATTTAATTCAGAAAATTGAGCCATCATTTGATAAAGCTCATCATTTTCATGTTTTGAACATGGTTTTCCTTGTCTACAAAGATCACAACATTTTTCTTCAGATTTAGAATTTGACATAAAATCTTCATTTTCTAAAACCTTAAGGTCTTCAAATTCAGAAGATTCTTCTGACTCACTTTTTGAATCTTTCTCATCTTCAGAATTTAAAAATAATTTTGATAAGGTTTCTTTTAATTCCTCATGTATATTAAGATTATTAATTTTCTTTTTCATCTTGCATTTATCTGCAAAATGTCCTACTTTTCCACATGTATAACATGCCTTAGGATTCTTATTATGTTTTTGTTTTCTTTTCTTTCTTTCTCTTTTCTTTCTTTTCTTCCCTATATTTATGACTCTTTCACTTATGAGAAGATTTTCTTTTATATTCTTTTTTTTCTTTTTTCTGCCTATGAGGCTTGCTAGTGGTTGGTTGTTGTAAGCCAAATTGATCACAAAATTGTCCTAACTCTTTCTTTTTTGAAAGACGTTCGAACTTGATCTGTCTATTAAGTTTTATTTCATTGCATAAGGCTAATCCTTTAGAAACACATGTACCAATAAGCTTCCCATAAGTGTAATCTTCATATTTGATATGAGTTCCTCATTTTCTAAGGACTCTTCTGACTCTTTCAGCAAATAATTTAGGTAAGTCATTTATAAACTTGGCTTTCCAATAATTGCTATTAGCTTCATCAAGTTCATAAGCTCTACAAAGGAAATTATCTTTATACCATCTCCATTTAGTAAGGGATTTACATTTAGTATTATTAAAAAGTGTTATGATGGTTTCACTACTATCAGTCCATCTACCAGTAAAATGTTCAATGATATTTACAACTAAAGTGTAAATAACATTTTCAATATTTCTACCAGATTCATTCTTAACAGTACTAAGAATTTCATTTCTGTTATCAACAGTGAGATAATTATCCCACCAGCCTTTCAATTAGCCAGTAAAACCTGCAACAATCATGCTTGCAACCGCTTTATCATTATTACCATTACTCTTTGAAATTGTACTATACATTAGCATTCTATGGATCAGATTATAAATCTGTCTTTCGACTAGCCATCAAGATTCCATTTATAAATATTTTTGCCATTATAATTGTTATTGACAATATAGTCCTGTTCTTCATGGAGAACATCTTGGGGAGTAGGTCTATGATAATAATAATGACGCATATTAGGCGTATGAGCATATGTTTGTAATCTATTAATTTCATCATTAACAATTTGTCTCTTATTCAAACTATAACTCATTTTATAAGGAAAAACTAGATCTTCCTCTAAATTTTATATACTATAATTATTGAGAGCATTAATTTTTAAGTCTTTAAATTTTTCATCAAGAATTTTTTCTAATTCCTTTAATGGTTTTAGTTTAAAATTATTAATTTTAGGAGGATGCTGAATGGTAGGAGTGGCTATGACTTCCTTACTACTACTAGCTTGTTCAATTTTATTTGTTTGAATACTTTGTCTAATTTGATAAATTAAGAAATATAATCCTTCTGCTCTGTTATGAAGAGAAGAGACTTGCTCACCTAGAACATTTAAATACATATTAGCATATTTTTGCTGTTTTAATAAATTATTAATATGATTAGTAGTAACTTGAAGAGTTTCATTTTCAACAAGTTTTTTAAAAGCATTACAATATAATCTTGTTTTATATTTTTAATATATATTTCACGTATATTTTTACTATATATTTTTATATTATATACATAATAATATATTTTTTAATAATGGCTTAAGCTTGCGAGCCTTGGAGCCAATGTATTTGAGCTCGAACTTGGCTCGAGCTTGATTAAATTCGAGTTGAGTCGAGCTTTTTTGTCTCAAGCAGAGTCGGCTCTGGCTCACCCTTCACCCCTAGATATAGGTTGCTTCTTTCTTATATGTTTAAGTTATCCTTTTTTCTTTCTTTCTTTCCTTCGGTTTTTTTTTTTGGATTAATGTTAAATATTGTTCTCATTTGCTGCCAGTGTTACTTTTTGATTAAGGATAATGACTCATAATCTTTTGATTTCTTAATATATCGCTATATTTTTGTGTTCCATTTATATGCATCCTATATGACATGTTGTTTTGATTTTGTTGTTTCGACATTTTGAAGTATCATTGTTAGATTATATTTAGCAGGAATTTTTCCCATGCCTCAACATAAGGCTTCAAGGCTTGGCCATTTTTCATGAACTCTTTGGTAGATTTAAAGTAGTTTGTTAATGCTCGGATTTTCATAGTTGAAAATTGTTTGGATGCACAAGAAGAATTATTTTGAAAATGGCCAAGGGTAGTCCTAAAGTCATAAAAACAAATTTTAGATGGTTCGTTGGTCCCCAGAGACACCCATTAATCAATCGTAAGTCAAATCAAAATGAGTCAACATATTTTCATTTGGGATCAAATGGGATGATTCACTAACTTGTTCAATCGGGTGGGCAGTTATCCCCTCAGGGCATGCTTGAGGGGTCGACGCTCCTCGTGGTGCACACTACCTCAAAAGTTGACTGAATATTTTCATTGTTCTTATGAGAACCGATACTATATTATTATAAAAGAAACGCTAATTATGACAAACACAACTACTCTATATGAACAAATAAAGTATGTCTAAAGTCATTTTCATCCATGAGTTTTCACCCTAATTTCAAATTGGTCCTCATATTTTTTAATTATCTTCAAGGCCATCCTTTTAACACATTTCGACTACTTTTCCCTCCAATTAATAGGTTTTTTTAGTAATTTTATCCTTTCAATAATTTAAAAGATAAGAATAATCACAACCCGTCACCATTCAAGAGATCCTAACCATTCATTTTATCCTTCAAAAGTACATTCAAAGATATAACAGAAGAAGCCCTTTTCACTTTGATCTCAATAGAAAATAGGAGATCCTTTGTCATTTAACAAAATCCTTGTTTTCTCTAGAAACCTCAACCATTTCACCCAAAGAAATCGTGATACATTTTTAAACCATTCCTTGAATCAGTTTCAAAGTAAGCTTCTACTAACTAGTGATCTTGATAAATCTAGTTGGTTTGGTATTATAAACAAAAATACCCAATTGGTTTGGCAGCACTATTTGTAAATTACATTCTATTGTTATCATGCTTTTAATGATCTTTCTATAGTTGCTCTTAGTTTTCATGTTATTCTTTTGACATGCAAAACACTGTTGCTACTGCTGCTGCTGTTATTTCAAACCAACAGCTCTTGACCCCGTATTATACAAATATTTTTTGTTTGATATAATGGTTAATGAAGTTATCCATTTGCAACTACTTTATTATGGTTAATAGTTTCAATTTTGTTTGTTTATTAAATTTTGTTTATTATTTTATGCTACTATTTTAGGAAACATGCAATTTATTTTGGAAATGAGATTTATGGAGGTAGATTTCTCGTAATGGCTGAGGGTAGGGAAAATTGCAAATTTGGTCTATTATCTATTGCTACTTTCGATTTTGGTCTATTATCTTTCAGGGTGTGCAAGATTGGTCCTTTATCCTGCAAATTTTTGCATATTAGGTAATTTTATTTTTGCAAAATTGATCAATTGGGTTGTGAAAGTTGAAATTAAGCCCGTAAATTGCTGATGTGGCTTCAATTAGGCCTGAATTTCGGGCTTCTCTCCCATTTCTTCATTTTTTTTGTTCACTTAAGTTGCCATGGTCTTTTTATTCTTTTTTCCATTTTCTTATTATTACTTCCAACTGGCAACTTCTTTCTTCTCTTCTTCCTCTCTTCTTCTTTCCTTATTCTTTTCCTTCCTTTTCCTTGAATTTTTTAGAGACGCAATACCCAACTTCAAGTAACTCAAGATGTTTATGGTTGCAGGTGGATTGTTATTGTAGATAAATGCTTAGTACGAACTTTTTGGACTGAACAAAATCTAGGAAGAAAGTTTCTATCGTGCCCAATAAACAATGTAAGCTCTGTTTTTTTCCTGTTTTTATATAGTGGATTTGGAGTCTATTTCATGATTTCTTGAATTTTTTCAGAGAAATACTTTTGGTTTCTTTGAATGGGTTGATCCACCCATGTGTGTTACATCAAAACATATAGTTTCGGGTCTTCTTTGCATAATAAACAGCCTGAAGGATGAGAATGAGATGTTGAAGAAGTTGGGTTGGAGGAAGAATTTGAAAAATGTAATATATTGTGATTTGTTTTTTAGGGGTTTTTTTTGTTTATTTTGACTTAACTCCAGGATTTTATCTTTATGTAAAATTTGGATTTTTCTGTTTTTTTTTTTCAATGCAATTTCCTCCTCCCCTTGATTCGGGTTTTTCCTTTGTGTTGGGCTCTAATTTTTTGGGATGACACTTTTGATTTTCTTATTTTCTATCTCTCTCTCTCTCTCCCATTTTATTTGGAATTTTTCAAAAAGTTTTTCTTTTAACTTTGTTTTGTGCCATTATTTCAATTTTTTGTTTTTATTTGTTTTCTCATCTTTCCATTTTTTTTCCCTCCATTAATTATCCTACGTGGGAATTTGCATGGACAAAAATAAACACATGGAAAAGAAGCCCAAAATTCAAGACCAATTGAAACCACATCAGCAATAAACAGGCTCAATTTGAACTTTCACAACCCAATGGACCAATTTTACAAAAAAAAAGGATCTAATGTGCAAAACTTTGCAGGCTGACGGACCAGTTTTGCACACCCCTAAAGATAATGAACCAAAATCGAAAGTAGCAATAGATAATGGACCAAATTTGCAATTTTCCCACTGAGGGTATATATCTCTTTTGGATAATGTTTGAGGGACTATAACAAGCAATAGATAATGCGAGGTGAGTGATAAAGTATTTGAAGGTGCAATACTTGACATCGGGGATGCAATTACGAATGATTCCGATGAAGACAGAGAGAGTTTAGTTACAACATATCTCTCTATAGTTGGAGATTGCATGTGTGAAGTTACACATAAGATAATCTGAACTTGTTAATTTTAACGATATAATTGGTAGCTCACAAATCTCAGAAGATTACGAATATGAAAATCAAATATAGGCAACAATAATGATAAAAAATACACCAGATGAAGAAGAAAGCATTGAAATGGAAAAATTTATTGAGTGGAGTGATTTTGATCTTAAGGGAAATGATATTAATGATGTGTGTGTGTGTAGTTCCTAAGCCGAACATTGATGATGATAATTTGAGTGATTATAATTCTGACAAAGACTAATCACCCTATGACATAGATGAGGTTTTGCAAGTTAGGAAACCAATTAGAGATCTAAGTGATTTATAGGGAAAGTGAGTACTTTAAATTTAATTATGATGATAATGGTAATTAGACTATATGTTTGATAATGCACAACATTTTAAGGATATATTTGCAAAATAAATGGTTCAAGAAGGCCACAAATGGAAATAAATAAATAAATAACAATGATAAACTAAGGATCACTATTGTATGCAATGATAATAAGGAATGTTCATGGGGATTACATGTATTTATATATGCTGATGGAGTAACATTCAAGATAGAAGTACAAAAGGAGTTCATACTTGTATAAGAAATTTGAAAGTAGGTGGTGCAGAAGGTAAATGAATTGCAAATGAACTTAAAGAAAAATTCAAAAACAACCCAGATAATTAATGGAGGAACTTGGCTGTGCTTTAAGGTTGAAGTTTGGAATCTACGCTCATTCTAGTAAATTGTTTCTGGCGGAGACAATTGCAATGCAAATAGCATCTCGAGACCATGAAAGTAGCTATCCTAAGATACCAAGGTATGTTGTGCACTAAAGGAATCAAGTTAAATTTAAGTGGCATTGACATTTATAATGCACATTGTCTTTCAAAAATTGGAGAAGAATTTTTGTGCAAATAATTAGTCTTTTGACTTGAGATTTTATGGTTACCTTGTATATAAATGTTTAAGCTTTAATATTTGCCCTAACCTAGTAATAAGTCACCTAGGGTATTCATAGGGCTTACTCGATTTATGGCATGGAGATATGGAAGTTTCAATAAATGATCCATTTGTTCATCTCGTAGAATGAGTTAATCTCCTATACCTTTTTATGATGCTAGGTTTCTAAAATCCTTACGCAAGATGACATGACAATTTGGACAGGTGTTTCCAAATATAAGGTTATATGAATTGAACATTAAGAATAGATTAAGAAGTTAATAATCTTAACCTTAGGCCACAATTAAGAGATAGGAAATGGAAAATTGCTACTTGCATGGTATGCGTAAGCAGATAGATTCACAAAAAAATTAATTCATTCATTTAATTTGGCTCCCTAGATTATGACTGGGATAGTGCCATTTGGAGATTGGATATTCTTGATATTAATAGAGATTAATTCAAAAATAATTAACTGAAAGAGTTTAATTAATAGGAATAATAATATTTATTATTATTCATTAATTAAATCTCAATCGACTGTGAATCCATACCTAGTTCAAAGGTAGTTTTTAGAAACCTCTAGATCTACATAATTCATCAACTAAAAGCATTTGGTAGAATTCTTTCGTTTTGCGTTTATCCAAACAACTAACATGATAAGATCCAATGGTGACCATTATTAAAGGTATGAATGTGTTCTTTTTATCCTTTCCTATTGCAGTATACTTTTCTTTTCGGTTATCATTCAACTTTTATAGAATAAGATAAAGAACCTACAAAAAAGATCATTTTATTTGCATGAGTGGTTCGATTCCACTTCTAGGTAGGGTCCTGTGTAGTTTATCCAAAATATCCTGTTAGAAAGTTAAACATAAGGGAAAACATACACAATATGACCATTGATTGTTACTCAACAAGCTAAACAACTCTATTGTGCATTATCTTTTCACGGCCGTCAACTTTGCCACTTTTAATACCTTCTATGCATGCACTAATATATATATATATACACACACTAAAATCCCACATATGTTAATACATGCCATGTTTAGTTTCGTGATGCAAACCTGTTGTGATGCACGTATGCACTTAAATACTCCACTGTCAGCCTCTTGAAATTTATTAAATTTTAGATACTTCATTCTCTCTCTTTTTTTTCTTTTTTTTTTTGGAGATAAAATTTGATTCTTTTTCACTTCATGCTTGTAGTTTGACACGTTATTATGGTTTATTTTTAAAAAGTTGCTGCCATTTCCCATATCACAGCAGTTGATTATTCTTGATGACAAAAGTCAATCTATTGAGAAGGGCACCTGTTTAGTGGTACGCACTCTTATTGCGGGTTGATATGCAAGGCCATGAAAACAGTTGGGAAATTCGCTTTACATGAAAGAATGGTCTCGATAAGTTTCCTTAAGCAATACTTTGAAGACATGGATTTATTAGCAGCTCACTATCAACATTCAAATCAACTAATTCACCCTCAACAATCAAATTGAGGGAAAGGAATCATCTTCAACAATTGAGCAAGAATTTTCTTCCTGCACCAGGTTGCTATATTATTTAAGAAAAGGCTAAATGGGAAAATGTTCTTCGATTTGCTGGTGAATTTCGATATATCAAAAGGTACTGGAAGTGGATTGAAGATGTCCTCAGTTGATGTAGACATAAGCTTGATACTGAGCAAATATATGACTCCATTCATACTTTGTCGTTAACATATGATTGAAATTCTAAAGTTATAAAAGCATTTTTGGAAGCATGATATTTTCTTAGTAATATTCTTTTGACTTCTTTTGGAGAGTTGTTCATTTTTCTGTAGGATTTGTATTTCGCAGCGAGGCTTCCCCTTACTGGGTCCCTTTATTATGAAATCATTCCAAGTCTCAAAAGTGTTAAATAGCATTGACCAAACAAATATTATATTTATTCCATATTCTTGCAAATATTTGTTCTATGCTTATCATTTGCTTTGAAAGAGTGCTGTCACTGGTCAATTTTCTAAAATTTCACTCTAGGTGTGGATTTTGTTTTGCTCTAAGAAAGATATGAAGTATCGAAAACTTCCTCCATGCAAGGAAAAGAAGAAGACTCGTACTAAATCGATTCACAATCCTATTGCTGATTTTGATGTTCATCAAAAGTGGACCGCAATAAAGGAAATACCGTTTTTGAAGCTTGGATTTGATAAAAGGTTGAGAGATGAAACCTACTTGATAGCATATTTGATGTGCTGGCTTTAACTTTCATTCTTCCTATCAATGAGGTTGGTTCAATATACCCAACTACTTTTAAAATAGCAAGCATGGTGGCAATTGGCAAAAGGTGAGCTTAGTCTTTCCTGTTTTGGCAAGCATTTACAAGGGGTTAAACAAAGTCTCAAACTCTCTTAGGCTAACTCGTGTTAACTATCATTTCCCTGTTCACTTTGTTTTTGCATGGTTAGTATGTTATTTTAAAACTCATTACTAAATTCATCAAGATATTCACAGTCTCAATATGACACAATTTTCCAGTGAAAGAGGCTCAAGATATTTTGACTTGAAAGAGGCTTGCAACAAAATTTCCAAAAGAGATTCTACTTATTGGACTTACAACATGATTACCAAAAACCAAAATTTATTATTTGTTGATGACAGAAAAGCTAGAGAACTTGAGCAAGATTATTTTGTTGCAATTTGCTCGAACTAACTCCCTTTACGATAAGGTGAACACTTCATTATTGAACCATATAGTCCTCATGGATTTAGTTGTAAATTTAAATATTATCAAAAAGTGTCAAGAATTCTTAGGTGTGACTTTCTCCAAGCTGATTTAAAAGATGGACTTCGTTACTTATGATTGTGTATTTTATCCAAATCTATGTCAAAAGCGTGGTTTCCTAGTATGTCTCCAAATGCAAAGAAATTTCATCATAGGATTACAAAGAATGGTATACTACAATTCATGGAAATTATTTTGATGAAAATATTAAGAGTTTGATTTCTATGATGCCAAGCTGATTTAGAAGATAGACTTCGTGGCGATTGTGTACTTTGTTCAAATCTATGTCAAAATCATGGTTCCCTAATATGACTTCAAATGCAAAAAAAAATTCATTAGAGAATTACAAAGAGTGGTGGACTACAATTCATGAAAATTATTTTGATGAAAATATTAAGAGTTTGATCTTTATGAAGCCAATAGCTTGAGTTAGAATAAATAAACACACTGAAAGAGTTAGTCCGCCCATTGACAAAGATCGTGATGCTCAAATTATTGAAATTATAAAATCTCTTGAAGTAAATAAGAGAAAATGTGCTTCCTGTCCTTTGAGGAGGAATGGTAGTGCAAATCGCCATTAGAAAAAGCCTAAAAGAGATCCGAATACCCCCACACAAACTGATGTTAATGGCCATGAAACTACCAGTAATCCATTACCAACCGAAGTTTTTGCAAAAAAAGTTATTTCTTAATTTTTTTAAAATCAAATAATATCATTTCATGATATTATTTAACTTAAGACAATTTTCTTTACATCTTCTCTTTTTAGCCGGAGAAAAAAATCATCGGCATTGATGATGACGAGGAATCACAAGATAGCCAAAAATCAACCACAAGACTTAACTTGTACCCTCCAATTGCTATGAAAGTGAACAAAGAAGTAATTGACTAGCCTAAAATCAAAGAGCCACCTCAATGCGTTGAGGTTTCAATATTTGAGAGAGAGAAACTTGTGCTTAACCATCAAAAGAAATTTCTTAAAATATTGTGGGGGATCTTTGTCGAAAGATGTCACATACTCCCATTGACTTAATTTCATCCATCCACGATGAACTTCAAGTTATATAATCTTAGTAAATTTGATGTTTCCCATCTAAAAAGAAAAGTTGAAAATGTTGTTTGACGAAGTTGTTATCTATGATAATGCAAGATCCTCATCGCTTAGCAAAGCATCTAAAGAATTTCTCGCCTAACAAGTAAAAGAAGCTAAGGATTGTTTGCATGAAGCTTGCACTAAAGAAAGGAAAATGGAGAAAGAGCTCAATAATTTGGAGAAACGTAAGAAAAACTTGATTGCTTTACTGAATCAATTATAACAAATCCTTCAAAGTATCCATGCTGAGATCCGTGAGATTAAAAAAAAAAAAATTACTGCTATTGAGAATATGTCTTCTGTTAATGATGAAACAACCAAAAATTTAAAGATTGTGAAAACTCAAGTAGATGTTGCTAAAGAAGAGTTGTAGAGTTTGAAACCTTTTGTTTGATGATCATTTCGTTCCCCCCCCCCTCTGGGTGCATTTTTATTTCATTTGATGTCACTTTTCATTTTTTTTTTCCTTAATGTAAAAGAACATCTATTTGATAAATTTGGTATATAAGTTGTTATTTTCTTTCTTTCCAAAACTTTTATTTATTTATTTATTTATTTTGCTTGCACAACGATCTCAAAAAATGAACATATAAAATAAATAAAGTAAATGAAATTAAGCACTTTGTTTTCTCTTTCATTCTCTCTTTTGCTTATGTAACAACATCAAAATAAACATCTAAAATGAACATCTAAAATAGATTTTAATAACAACCTTCAAAATGAATATCTAAAATAGACTTTAATAACAACCTCCAAAATGAGCATAATAGACTTTGATAACAACCTCCAAAATGAATATCTAAAGGGAATAGATTTGTTCAAGCTCATCAATTAACTCAAAAATTGGTCAAGGGTATGACTGAACTCGAAGATTAACTCCAAGCTGCCTTTATATCCCAATGAGTGGACCAAGTCATAATGTAGTTCAAATATATATATATATGTTTGAGGGTGGCTGTTCGTAGTTTATACTAATGTGAGCTAGGAGTATCCATAGGCTAGCCACCTTGGATGAGCTAATGAACTTTTCATTTTAACCATATGAAATACCGTCGGTGGGGTAGATTAGCAGTTTAACCACATGCCTTGCCATTGGTGGGTGTTGTACATAATTTATACTTATGTGAGCCAAAAGTAATATGCAGTTTAGGCTCATGCATGAAGCAAACTTCTTCAAGAATAATACTGCTTGAGGAATTTTCCATTTACTAGGCCTATGCGTGATCCATCTTTATCGACTAACTAGTATGCGCCATTAGTATAGACTTCTTTTACCACATAGGGGCCATCTCACTTTGATGTAAATATATTTCCCATCTGCTGGGTGATGACAATCAGTCTTCTAACTCCCAAGACCAAATTCTACTTGAAATGATCATGGTTGTACCTTTTTATTGAATGGCTTCGTCATACGTGTTGGTAGTTTTCAAGTTGTTGCTGTGTTTTTAGTCATTTTTCATCTAATGCCTCCAATTCTTCAAGTTACAGATAAACATTATCCTCAATGGTGACCCCTTCTTAGATGACTATTCGAAGTGAAAGTATTTGACTTTCAAGTGAAATGATAGCCTCAACTCCGTAAACCAATGAATATGATGTGGCTTGAGTAGCAGTTTGATACGTCATTCGATAGGCCCAAAGAGCTTCTCCACTTTTTCATGTCAATCCCTCTTTGACTTTAACACTACTTTTTTCAATAAATTACATAATATCATATTAAATGCCTCAACTAACCGAATCGTGCACATAGTTTATCCATCAACTTGTTGTAGAATGGCCTTCCATTATTAGTGTGATATATTGGGATATTCCATAGCGAAAGATCAGATACATCGGATGAACTCTACAATTGTTTCTTTCTTACCTCTTTGAGAGGGATTGCTTCTGCTTACTTGGAGAAATAATTATTTGCCACCAATATGTAAGTATGACCATATGAAGACTTGGGAAATATGGGCCAGCAACATTAAGACCCCATGCATCAAACGGCTAGGAAGCAACTATGGGATGAATAAGCTTAGGGGGTTGATGTATAAAATTAGCATGCAACAACAAACTTCATATCTTTTTGTATATCTAAGCAATCCTTAACCATAATCGACCAATAGTAACCCATCCTCTTGGTTTGAAAAAAGAGTTTAGGACCTGACTGATATGATCCACATATTCTTAAATGCGATTCTGCCATGGCTTCTACTGTTTCTTGACTATTTAAATAGCTTTGATAACTTCATTAGAATGATCGACAATATAATGTATCTTTGTATAGGATAAAATGTGATGATCTTTGCCGCGCCTCTGTTTCGTGGTAAGGATCCTATGGCAACTTTCCCTCCTTCAAATAATCAATCAATTATGTTCTCTAGTCTTTGTCATCGATAACTGATATTGAAACTGCATTTGTGTCTTCTTGATCGAGTTTAGCGATCGAAGGCAAGATCCATCGATTGCAAACAAAGATGCTGGTTGTTTCCTCTTTTGAAAGAGCTAAGGCAGTAGCCAAATTAGCTAATGCATTGGTTAACTTATTCTCTTTCCTTAGACCATGACGTAGCACAATATCTTCAAAATTTTTCAGCAACCTTAAGGCTTATTAGAAATAAGAGACAAAGATCCTACTTTTTGACTTCATACGTATGCGAAAGCTAGTTAATAACCAAACTTGAATTGCCGTACACCTCTAACTCTGCAATCTTATACCTTGTACCATTTGGAGTCCAATGATCAAAGTTTGGTACTCTGCAATATTATTAGAGCACAACTCACCCAACGCAATAGAGTACATCAATACTTGTTTTTCCGGTGGAACCAAAACAACTCCTGCCCCTGCTCTGTTAGGTTAGGTTGCTCTATGAAAGAATATCGTCCATGCCAATAAGACTTCAACAAATAAGGCATTCTTATCCGAAAATTTATCTGGTAGTTCCCATTCTACGGGAATAGGATGATTAGCAAGAAAATTGGCCAATACTTGCACTTTAACTGCTTTCTATGGAACATAAGTACTCATATTGATTAAATATAAAAAACCATTTGGCTAGCCTCCCAAAAAGTGTTGGCCTTGACATTGCAAACATGATTAGATCTACTCGTGAGATAAGCTGAATGGGATATGCTTCAAAATAGTGTTTCAACTTTTTAATTGCATAGGACAGTGCTAGGTAAATCTTCTAAATCAGAGAATACTTTAACTCATTTTCTATTAGGGTCCTACTTAGGTAATGTAGTGCCTGTTCTTTTCTTTTTTTATTTTCTTAAGCCATAAGAGCGCCAAGTGACTTTTTGCATAGCAATATATAATATTAATGGTTTTTTGGGCATTGGGGCCCCTGAGACTGGGGGGGTTTGAGAGGTATCTTTTTATACTTTAAAATGCAGTTTCATATTCTTTATCCCATATAAATGGGGTGTTTTTCTTCATCAAGTGACTAAATGATTGGTACCTTCCAGCAAGGTTTGAAATAAATCTCTTTATAAATGCAAGATTTCTTTGTAAACTTTGTGGTTCCTTAAGGTTCTTAAGTGCTGGCATCTTTTGGATAGTATCATTTTTATGTAGGTCAACCTTAATTCCATGATGGCGGACTGTGAAGTCGAGAAATTTTCTAGTTATGATTCCAAAGGCATACTTAAGTGGGTGTATATTCAAGCTATATTTTCTCAAACGATCAAACACCACACGAAGATCATCCAAATGGTCTTTTCTTTTCTTAGTTTTGACGACTAAGTTATCAACGTAACATTCCATTTGTGCATGTAGCAAATCGTCAAGAATATTTTGCATAACTCGTTGGTAAGTTGCACTTGCATTCCTTAATCCAAAGGGCATTACTTTATGGCAAAAAAATGTCTTTAGGTATGCAAAATGCTATACACTTCTTATCTTGGGGTGACATCCGTATTTGGTTTATACCCAAATGAACCATCCATGAAAGATAGGGCTTCATGTCCACTTGTTTCTTCAACCATAAGTTCGATGATAGACAGCGAAAAATCATCTTTTGGGAATGCCTTATTTAAGTCTCGAAAATCAACACGTATACGTATTTGGACATTTTTCTTCTGAGTGAATTGCATTTTACCACCCTATGTTATTTCAAAATAGCACCGAGGTCCCTGTGAAATAAATAATAGCAACTAAACCCCTCATGTTTTCTTGAACATTGCAATTTGAAGGCAAAATCTGTGCGTGCAATCAACTCGAGTGTAATGAAAGTGGCATTGGAAAATTCTTGTAAAATGCCCATAATGCCCTTGAGTCATCTTCTAGACATGAGAGAAGGATTCTAGACCATTTTTCTCTCTATCTCCTCTTCCCCCCTCTCCATTTGATCTCATCTCCTCTTCCACCCTCTCTATTTCATCTCATTTCATCTCCTCTTACATTTATAAACTTACATTTATAATTAATATTTTTATATTGTTCATAGTTTTTGAAATTCTTTCAGTATCTTTCCTCCTTTTATTTTTGTTTGCATGGATGATATTATGGAATAATATAAGTCTTATGTTTTGTATATTGTTCTTGTGTTAAAAATAAAAGGGCATTTTAGAGATTACACAAGCTCCTTTAGTGTCTGAATGAATTGTGCGTATGCAATGTCCAAGAAAACACAAGGAGTTTAGTTGCTATTATTTATTTCACAGGAGCCTTGGTGCTATTTTGAAATAACACAGAGGGGTAAAATGCAATTCTCTCTTTTTCTTCCTGACAGGCACAATGCTGGAAATCCAAGTTGGACATTTAACCTCCCTGATGAATCCAGCATCAATAAGCTTGTTAACTTAGGCTTTAATGTGGGGAATCAAATATGGGCGGAGCACACTTGTGACTGCTTTACTTGGTGAGTTCCATGCCTTATGCCTAGTTGATAATTGCCACTTTTGGATCTAACCCTAACATCTCGTTATATGTCCAAGCAAAACAACTCAAAAGATCTCAAAGTACTATTTTTTTCTCATCGAGACTCAAGAGTACACTAACAAATATAGGTTATGGTTCTTCTAATGTGCCAAGATTTAATTCTTTTAACTTGTCAACAGTTGCTTGTTTACCATCCTCAAGCTATAGAAGGGCTTTTTGGATTGCTTCTTTTGATATTTTCAAGTCAGAATTATCTTGGACAGATACATGGTTATATACTTGTATTTTATCATGAGATGTATCTCAGACA
Source organism: Handroanthus guayacan (assembly GCA_014898755.1). Lineage (NCBI taxonomy): Eukaryota > Viridiplantae > Streptophyta > Magnoliopsida > Lamiales > Bignoniaceae > Handroanthus > Handroanthus guayacan. The sequence goes on along the minus strand of JACFYI010003418.1, from coordinate 33,882 downwards.
CATCTCGTCTTCTAAATGCAAGACTCTACCATTTCAATCCATTCGCCTTTGTAGAACAAGTGTTTGCCCATAGTGTGAGTAATTTATTTATTGTAGAAACCCATTTTCAATCAACTTATTCAATTTTTTAAAAGCTCAATCACGAGATTCAAAATAAGGTTCTTTTGCAGTACTAACATAATGAGAGTTAACAACAATTTCGACTTTCTTTTCATTTGTAGTTTCTCTACCCCCACTATTGGAATTTTCAAAGATGTGTTGTTTTATTTTTACTGGTCTACCCCCAATGGTAGCTAAGACTTGGGATTTGCTTTGGCCCGTTTGAATTAAAAAAAGGACTTGCCCTTTATTTTTTGCTTTTGTCACACATGTTTTCCATCATCAGATTGTTTCTTCCATTACTGCTCTTCAACTGTGCCAAGCCGAATAAATAAGAACGATGATGTGTGGCGAGCTTATTCTTAAAGATTGGTATTTAGCCAGTAGTGCCAAGCTTTTAAAAAACAGAGGGGTAAGTAGTTCGAGCTCCAAGGCAATTGAAGATAGAGACACACTCGTCACTTTGTTTTCCTTTATCTTTCAAGTCATTTTCTGTAGTGATATGCTGGACATTGACCATTTGTCTTTTTTTTGTTACACAGATTCTAAATGGTTTTGTAAGTATTTACTCAGGCCAACTTTTGGTTGCTTGATATAGAACCCCTATTTTCTCAACTCTTGTTGTTTCTTAGTGAGGTGATTAACCTTTTTCCCTGTTAATTCAGGTTGCATTTTACCCAAACTTGGTAGATTGGTAAAATTGAAACCATACTTCTCAAGTAACTTGTAACTCTTTGGGTCAAAGACTCTCTTGAATTCTCCATGTATTTCTTCCAATGAAGGCTTAATAAAGATTGGCAGTTGGATATTAGTGACTGGCATGACTAGCTCATTCTTCATCATTTGGTAATTATCTGCTTTTAATATTTTTGGCTGAACTCGAAAGCATTATCTGGTGAGGGACTTTCAACATCCTTATTAGCTTTAGTAATTGTTATCTTACTTAGCTCAACCCATCTTTCTTTGACTGGGTGGTTGCTTGTAATTTTTAAAGGTATAACTTCCTTACTTAAATTTGGATCAAGGTAAAGTTTTGCGTTAGCAAAATATGACTCTATATTGGTCAAAAGCTTTGTACCTGTATCAACTTTCATGATTATACCATCCTTTACATACTTAAAGCATTAATGAAGTGTGGATGGTATTACTTCATTCTCATGAAGCCATGGTCTCCCCAAGAGCAAATGATAGGAAGTGCTTGCTTCAATAATGTGAAACGATGTGCTTGTTTTCAATTCTCCAATCATGAGGTCTAAAGAGACCATGCCAATTGTTCTTTGGCCATCTTAGTTGAAACCTTGGATAGTCAATCAATTGCACGATAGTTCTTCAACAAGAATTCCCAATTTTTTCATGGTGGACTTGGGCATGATATTGACGGTTGATCTGCCATCAATTAGTATGTGGTTAACTTTCTACTCCTGCATGAATTTTGAGACAAAAAGTGGTCTATTATGTGGCTTTAACCCTAGCAACAAATCTTTAGCAGTAAAGGTAATATCAATGCAATAAGGAGCTAAATGTTGGTTTTCTTCTTCACAAGAGATGGTATAGACTGTTTCAACTTCTTGCTCAAAGGACTCCTTTGAAGAATCTTTAGTTACCATAACACTAACAAGATTTCATTGGCAACATTAAGAATAATTTTCCCATCCCTTGTGAATGTCATGATCTTATCTTGAAGCACGAAGTAGTTCTCAATTAGGTGCTCACAAACTGATGATACTTATAATATTTTGCATTGTTGGTCTTTCCCACTTTTTCCAAGGGCTTCGATTGAGCCAGCTTAATTAATTTTCTTACCAACAACTCATCAAAGATATGTGGAATATTGGAGCCTGGAAAGGGATATTCTTTCTCTTGCATTTCTTTCAGCATCTCCTTGCTACTTAAGGCATGTTGATTATTGGCTTTATCACTATTTTTCTTTTCATTTGCTAAAACTTTACAGTTATTACTTTGACTGCTATAGACTTTTTTGTTGAAGCTTTTGTATTCTTCTTTTCTTCTTGGAATCTTTCTTATCCTTCTTCTTCTTCTACATGGGGAATCCTATACCATGACTAACCATGCTAAATTCTATGTCATGGACCCGCATTGCTAATTCCTCAAAAATACGAGGCTTGATTCCTTAAAGGACATACAAGAGTCCCCAATGCATTCTTTGGATGCACATTTTCATTGCAAAAATCTCCGAGAGTCTATCCTTGCAATTCAGACTCAACGCATGCCGTCAATTGATATAGTCTACTACTGGCTCATCTTTCTATTGCTTTGTGTTGGTGAGTTAGATCATGCTCATAGTTCAGTGAGTACTGTAGAATCGATTTAAGAATGCTCTTTACATCTAGTCGCCACTATTAATAGAATTTGGTTCTAATTCAATAAAATAATCAAAAGCATTGCCTTTCAACAAGTGAACAAAACTACTTTACAAGGAGATCACCATCAGTACCAGCATTATTGCACGTTTCAATGAAGTGAACAACATGCTACTTTGGATTGCCTTTTCTGTCGAATTGTTGGAATTTTGGTGTTGATACACTATTGGAATTCTTGATGAGTCAATTCTTTTGTGTAGGGCTTCAAGGATGCAAAAGAACATTAGGAAAGTGCCCCATACTGAGCCTTTATCGTATTAGTGATTATATCCTGCAATTATTGGATAGTCAAAGTGCTTATGAATAAAGTAGAGTGGTTCACTGTCGACTCGATTGCATGCGGATAGAGTGTTCCTTTGTTCCGTTGTTCTTCTACAACATGGCGAGGATGAGATTGCTGGTTGTGACTAGATTTTCCAAGACGAGAATGTTTTAGTTTGCTGATAAGTTGTGCAATTTGATAATCTTTGTCTTCCATATTCTTGTGCAGTTTTGTTGTGGCCTGAGCTAATTGAGCAAGTTGGTCGTCTATAATCATTTTTCTAGTCATTTGAGCAGGTAATTCAGCAAATGAAATAGTCTTGGGGTTACTTTCCGTCGGATTTGTGGAATTCGAATCATTTGATAGGTCAACAATCTTTCCACTAGCTATGGATGGATTCGTAGTATGATCAACAACTTCAAGAGAATCTCTCTTGGTTTCGATAAATTGCTTTTTCTTGGGAGCCGTCAAACTTAGTGTAATTTTTTTAACTTTGTAAAAGGAGAGACGAGGGGAGTAGATCGGTTCCACTAAGTGTACCAGAAGTTTGTTTACATAAATTTTGCAGTGAAATTATGCTACAAATAAAATCTAAAGAAGATTAAAATTTCAAAGAAAATAATATTCCCTTAATTCTTTCTCCAAAAATATGAACTCGAAATTTGAATTTAGGGCTTGAAACTTCAAGTCGATTCTATGTCTTGATTTTTCTTGGGCATAATTTCGTCTTCAATAACATTAATTTGAGGGGCTTTCGTGCCTTGTTCTCGAATCAAACGTAAAATTTGATGAATTTCTCGATAAAGGCGGGGATCTTCTTGTACTTGAACTTGAACTTTAACAAATTTTGCATGTGAAATCCTTTGTTTTGATCTTCTTCAAATTTCAAATATTCCTCCAATAACGTTAATTCGAGGGCTTCGTAGCCTAATCTCGAATCAAACAATTAAAATTTGAAGAACTATGCGACGAACGTCTTGATTTTTATTTGGAATGCCGTAGATCTCCTTTAAATTTTGCAAAGAGAATTTCTAGCACTTCCTTCAACTCTTCTCTTGAATAATTTGTGTTCTCAAATGAGTTGTAGATCACCCTTCTCTTGAATGACTTGTGGTCTCAAATGAGTTGTAGATCACCCTTCTCCTGAATGACTTGTGCTCTCAAATGAGTACTAGATCGCCCCTTTATGTAGATGCTAGGGCTTAAAATTCCTAGTTCGCTTGGACTTCTTTTGATATAATCTAACGATTTACTAATTCTTTTAGATAATTATCTTCTAGATTTGATATTATTTTTTTAGATAATATTAAATTGATGTCTTGATTTGATTGGTTAACATATATCAATGTGCCACTTGTCGCAATTTGATTAACTTGTGACTTTATTAACTGCAGAATTTGATTTCATCCGTCGGAACACTTCATTTTGACACTTGTCAATATTTGATTTGTTCAAAGATGAATTCCTAATTATCAATCAATTTCTATTTATTTTTTTGAGGACCAATTTACTAATTCTCAAAATAATAAATAGAAATATTTAAAATGACAATTAATGTGTAATTATATATGTGTTGCTTTTCGATTGGACGAAAAATTTAAACGTCCACAATATAGTTTATTGGTCTAAGTTACATGCAAAAATA
>JACFYI010003411.1:68627-89258 GCA_014898755.1 Handroanthus guayacan | reverse complement strand
TGGGCTGATGTGGCGGTCTAAATGGGGTGACATGGCATCGGGTGCCAAATGTAAGAAAATGCCCAATTTTTCGGCCCAATTGAGAGTGATTGGGGGCATTTCAGGCTTAATTTGAAATTCAGGCCCCCAATAGACCAAAATTGCCAAAAATTGGACCAAATGCGCAAGAAATTATAATTAAAAGGACCAAATGTGCTAATCCCAAAATAAAATGGACTAAATTCAAAAACGGCCATAGTTAATGGACCAAAGTTGAAATTTTACCCGAATAGGTTACTTGCATATCCTAGAGGAACCACTGAAAGTATTCTAGTAAAAGTTGATAAATTTATTTTTCCAGCTGATTTATCATAATTGAGATGGAAGATGATTGTGAACTACCTATCATTCGTTGAAGACCATCTCCACTACAGGTGCGACCCTTATTGATGTAAAAAAGCTGAATTAACAATAAGGTTCAAGACCAAGAAGCAAAACTAATTATTATCTTTAAGCCTATTGATTATCCTAGCTAATCTCATGACTATTTTCTATGAGAAACAGTTTACAGGACTAAAATGTTTACAGGAATGATTTCTTTCTAAAAGTTGCCAGATTAAAATTATGTACTATATGAGTAGTAGGCTTCCAAATAAATAAGTTTACAAAGAGTTATTTTGCCTATGATTTTTACAGTATAGTGCCCGATAAACTAATTGGATTGGCGTCTAAAGTACTCTTGTAGTAACTTTCATATTCGATCAATATATGATTTACTAACCACCTTCGTATTATGCACTTATGGGAAAATTGTAAGTTCAGTCCATTAACTATACTCTTTTTTTATTTTGGTCCATTATGCTTTGGGGTTAGCACTTTTAGTCCTTTTAATTTAAAAATCTCGCACATTTAGTCCATTTGTTCGCAATTTTGGTCCATTGGGCCTGCAATTTGCACAGTTACCTCCAATCGGATCCAAAATTTGGGGGTTTTATGACATGCGGCATATGTTGCCACGTCATCAGCCTCCACATATGCCACATGTCATAAAACCCCAAATTTTAGGCTCGATTGGAGGTGACTGTGCAAATTTTGGCCCCAATTTCAAAATTTGTGGCCTAATGGACTAAAATTACGAACAAATGGACTAAATGTACGAGATTTTTAAATTAACATGACTAAAAGTGCTAACCCCAAAAAAGAATGGATCAAAATCGAAAAAGGGTACAGTTAATGGACTAAATTTGCAATTTTCCCATGCACTTATTGTTGTTTAAACAGTTCACTTGTTTGAAATCTTTACCCCATGTATAATTTTGGATATCATCAAGCAAATGATGGAGATCATCAAAATGTCTCTATGGTCCTGATCTTGAACTTTGTTCGAAAATCGGAGAACCATTCATGGTATGACGTCGTTGTAGTTTAAAAGACTTGTACTATGTCGCGCTCTCCAACGGTTGGGAGATGACCCATTTCATGGCTAATCGATGTAATGATAAAAGCGCAAATAGGTGAGGGCTTGTTCGAGAACAAACTTACTGAATCATGCGCTTCGAGAGAACCATAAGGAAGTTTTTGTGGCACATCAAAAAATGGATATTCTCATACTTCCGACAGTGCATATAACTAGTCTTCAGACTTGAAGTTCTATTGCGACTTTGTGCAATGGTGCTTATAGTTTGATGCTTACATCGACCATATGGAGGTTCACATGGGATCTATGGTGGCTACATACTACTTATACATGGAAGCTCGAGATGGACGATAAAGAATCAAGTGCTCTATCTTTATCAATTGATGAATGAATTGATCTCCTATATTTTTTTATGATGCTCGATCTCTATTGGTTTTCGAGCCAAGCTCATGCCAAAGTAAGTTTTGTTTGTTGGTTTACGATTAAAATGATGATGGCACAGAAATCAAGAAACATAGACGAGGTTCACACGAATTAATTTACCAATAAATTGGGCTCCATAGACTTGAGGTTAGACATCGACTGTGGAGATTGAGTTCTCTAGAATTAATTAAGATTAATTCTATGAGTGATTAATTAAATAGTTTAATTAATCATAAATTATAAAGAATTACGAGCCTATATCTAATTAATTGATAAACCTAGAGGGTCACATCCTTTTTCGATATTCTCTTCGAGATGAATTTAATAAAAATTCTCTAATTAAATTACAGAGAAATCGCCTAAATCAGTTTTAGGTAAAAGAAGAGAAATTTTAACTAAAAGACAAAATGCTTGACCTAAGTCAAAATGGGTCTTCTTGGATAGATTAATTTGGTGTATCAAATTAGTCTAATTAAATTAATTATTAATTTAATTCAATTAATTTCAATAGTTGATTTTAATTGATTCAAGTAAAAGAATTAAATTGGAGAGAAAATTTAATTTCATAAAGGTCAAGTTGGAGAACCATGTGGCATTTTAATTAAAGTGTTAATTAAAATACTACATGAAATATCCTACTTGAATGCCATGTGAACCATTGGAATTTAAAAGGAGGATTTAGATCCTTCCCTCCAACTTCCATACCACCTAGCACTCCAAGTGAGATATAAAATAAGAGTGAATTGCATATTACCCCCCTGTGATATTTCGAAATAGTACTAAGACCCCCGTAAAATAAAAACTAGCAACTAAACCCCTTGCATGGGGGGCAAAGTGCTATTTTTCAAAAAATAGGAGGAGTTTAGTTGGATATATTCTAAAAAAATACGGGGATTTAGTTGCTAGTTTTTATTTCACGGAGGTCTTAGTGCTATTTCAAAATATCACAGGGGGGTAATATGCAATTCTCTCCTTAAAATAACCACCATCACACCTCTCATACTACCATATGGCCGAAAATTTAGCAAGAAAAATCTAAAAAAATTTGAAATATTCTCTCTCCCTCCAAAATCAATTTTCTCTTTATCTTCTCCATTAGATTTTCATCCCAAAGTTTAGATCTAACCATAAACTTGAGAGAATTCAAAAGAACAAGTGTGGATCCAACATCAAAGTGTGAATTCACCTAAGAGATTGAAGAATCAAGAGTTGATTCAAGCAATCAAGCTCACGGCATTGAAGTGATTTGGGAAAAGCTTGCGGTCCTATGAAAACTTAATTGAAGATCAAGAAAATTCTTCAAGAGTTAGGGTAGATCAAGCCTTGGATTGGATAATCAAGTGGATCAAGAGGAGAAAAGAAATTTTCCGTCTCCTCTCTAAGCTCACGGCCGGATTGATTTTTCAATAGAATCAAGAGAATCTCCTCACCTCTAAATCTAGGTTTATACTTATATGGTGATCTTTGAAGGTTTAGGCTATTAATTCGTAATTGATGGATGCAATTTTATGTTTATTCCGCTACAATTTTGATTGATTTGCCTTACCTTCATCTTGAATTACCCTTCACTCTTGTGATATAATCACCTACTACTTTCATTATTTATCTCAATATTAGCTTTCAGCTCATAATCAGTATTTTGAATCCAAAGATATGAGTGCTTCCTAAAGATTCGAAACCTAGAAAAAAAGAAGATGAAGATTAGGAGAGGCTAGACATGGTTCCTTTTGCCTTTCATTTTTTTTCCCCTCAAATTTTCAAGATCTGTTCTCAAAATCTTGTTTATTTTCTTTTTATGAGCATGAACTAATTTTCATTTTCCTATAAATGTGAATGAATCAATAAACTTAACAACGATTCGCCGGCAATAGCACCGAAAACTTGTTGCTCGATTTCCTACATGAAAGTGCATGTATAGCACCATGTAATAAAAAGTGAGTAAAGTGTTAAATCCGAGAAATTGAGTTAAATTCTATTTTAGATGCATGGGAAGTTAACTCAAATTAAACCTAGAGTAAGAAGTATGTTGGAGTAGAAAGTGCAAATAGATAGAGTTTTAGGTAAATTTAATAATCTAAGCGGCCTAAGATCATGAAGTACCTAATTCACATGAATTAATTCTTTTGTTATCACTTGATGATTTATGGAAGCAGTTGGTTGTTAATATTAAGTCTTTAGCAACTACAAGGCCCTTTCAGAATGTTCGCAATTAAAGTTACTAATTAATTAATTCAATATATTCCTATATGAAATAAAATTAATAAGAAATTAATTAAAAATCACTTAATAGGTTACTTAAAGCACACAAGAATATTCATATTTTATATGCAAATCAATTTGTTCATCTTCTTATACAAATACATCGAACTTAGGCTCTTCAATGTCTAAAAACACTTGATATTGTTATGAGTCTTGGATGAAGAGTTTAGGAAGAAGCACATTAACATCAATCCTCAGACGATCCCTTGTAATGATGCATAAACCAGTTGACATAAATGAAAAGCTCAACTCCAAGAGATAAGGTTGCCACTCGTATGACAGTGACATCCTCGTGAAAGGGTACGGCAATATGTGAAGTCGGTGGCAGCTCATAATTATATCAGAAGGCCTCTTGTGTCGTTTCAATGTATAATTACATTGGGCTGCTCATGTACATCCCTCGAGGCCCTTGCACATTTTAAGTATATTACAAAATTTGACAATTGTATAACCGAACATAATTTTTCGTTTTAAATTATATTCAAGTAACATTGAAGAAAATCTCGAATTTGTTTCTAACGTGCGAAAGATAAGCCATCACTCATATGTCAGACATAGGCCTGTCACCCAGACCGATACTCATAAAATACCTCATAGTTAGGACTATGTATTTAGCCCACCCAACAGATCTTGAGATCCATGCATTGGGTTTGTGGAACGGGTATGCATCACTCATATATATTGGTTCTATCCTTTGTTATCCCAAAATTCATAAGGTCTATCCTACGTTACCAAAAGATTCATTGAATTTATGGATTAACATTTGTGTTTTCACATACTTTCATATTGTTAATATAATATGAAATTATATATAGGTAAAATTTAAAATAAAATGACAAATTAAACATACAATTATAACATATTTTTCAAATTTAACGTTAACAGAATTCAAATTTCCAAAGTTTTACCTTGTATATTCTTTATATGTGGACCATATTTTTATTTTTTATTTTTAGTTTATTTTTATTTATTTTATTTTATTTATTTTATTTTTTTGGTGAACTAAGAATGCGTCTCTAATTGAAACTTTTGCATAGAACTTACTCTTTTTTTTTTTTTATCTAATTTTAATGATGGCAAACTACAGGTTTTATAAAAAATATGACGATAGTAATCTTCTAAAAATTTTCTGTGAAGTTTTATACATGTCTGGTTTTATATAATTAATTTTAACACAATTGCAAACTACATAATCTACTAAACTTTTGAATAGTTATAATATAAAAACCAATAATATTTCAATCTATATTAAAAAAAAATTACAAACCATAGAATACTTTTAAGTCATGCTAATTCACAATTTACAACTTCCATTATTTTTAATAGCTAATAAAATTTATGTTATTTATAAAAATTGCAACACTTTCTATGGATCTCTCAAACATTAATATGTATGTTAGAAACATTAATTCAGTTTATATATACTAATATAAAAAATATTCAGATTAATTAATTTTACCATTTTATTCAATTTAGTTAACTTATACGCAATTTTGCAAGTAAATTTATTCAAAGCTCTTTGAAAAAATATATTGTGATATAAAGTTAACATATATTTTAGTGTATGTGCATTAAATTACTCATGCACTAACTAGAATATATACATTTTATCTCTCAATTATAACTTCGGGATTGATTAGCTAAATTTATGGTATAGGAGTAGCTCTATTATAAGTGATGCATGGCATATATATTACCCATGTCCATGGGTAAAATATGGACAGAGACTCAACCTGTACCTATTAGAATATATTCAATGGCATGGGTAGGATTTGATTCTAATAAAAAAATGAATGAATTTGGATGTGTTTTAACTTTTCTTTGAATCTAGATATTATCCTATCCACTAATAGCGCGCCTCCTCACTTTCTCAACTAACTCTTCCTAGCAAGCGTAGAATAATTGGTAATTCTTTGCTCCTTAATTCCTTATTTTTCTTTTGTCTTTTATTATTTCAAAAGAATTTTGCCTACATAAAAGAGTAAAAGAATAAACAAAGAATTCTAGAGGGTACCTGTAATTGACTATAAAATCTTTGACTAAATGAAGAGTGTTTAGATTCAGTTTTAGACCTTTAGTTTAGGCCAAATTACGTAATACATATTTCGAATTCCTAGAAGAAAACGATAATATATACGTGTGTGTGTATATATGTGTGTGTGTGCCATTTTCACTCATACAATACAAAAGAACAAGCTCTTCACTAATGAAGAAATCAATTAAAGGATTCATGAAATCTATCACGAACATGGTTCTATTGGGGATTTTGCTCAATCACAAATCCTTTTGCATGTACCCATCAGTTGTTAGCTCCGTGACGAAAGAATTGAAGTTGATTGAAAGACTAACTTTGATGGAATATTCTATCAAAAACTAAAATTAATTATAAAATTAAAAATCGAAGTAATATTCCAACCATAAAATTTAGCAAGCAAACAAAATTTCGGCAAAGTTGCAAAACTCATATCAGACAGTTACACCACTTAAAATGCGTAGAGGATTTGTATTAACGTTTTCCTCCTTAAGATTAATGATGCACACAAAGTAAGCATTTCACGAACAAGATACTCCAACTTCACATTGATCGAGAATCAAGGTGAAGTACATTTGAATCTACAATACTTCACCAAAAGATTGCCGAAGCCTCTTGGGGTGAAGTGATATTAACCGCTCAAAGAGGAAAAAACAAAGGCAAAAAAAGAAGAAAGAAAGAAGAAGAAAAATCACCATAACATTATAGGAAGAAAACTGCAGAAGATCTGAGTGAGCCAACTTTGAAAGAACAGGCTTATAACATAGCTTCATACCCTTCTCCTCGTCCCGTCTTACCCTTAAACACAAAAACGACAACTACAATGATTGCAACTCCAAATAGAGCGATTGGCCAAGTGATATTGGACAACATCATACCCTTATGCGCCTACAGAAGAGAAACAAACATTTCCGTAAACTCGAACTCGAATCAGCTCAAAGAAACTGAAATGTATTCATCTTAAGATCACAAGGTTTTTACTTTGTTCTATCAGCCAAGATAAGAAAAACCATAATATAGAAGAAAATCAATCAGAAGATGTATTCCACTTGTGTGCTTACGTGATTCTAATGTTATGTTTGACTTAAAAGATGTCTTTATAGCTTATAAAATATTAGATCTCATTTTTAAAATAAGTCGATCAAGTGTCTTATAATATTGAAGCTTATAAAACTTTAGCAATGACAATTTTATAGTTGCATAGAAAAGACGGCCCAATCTTACTTTAGGCTGGCTGTGCAGTATGACACTTGGCTTTGGTGATGAATCTGCAACTAAGAGGTAAAAAAGCCCCATGACACCAGTGTGTCCCTGTGTACTGCTATAATTTGATACAAGAGTTAGTGCCTCTCCAGCAGAAATCTTGGCGGTACCAGGCAAAGGGTAACATGTTGACATTCCCACTATGTAACCAGCCTCGTTTCCGGGTCCATTTCCTTTCCCGTAAGTCGGATTGGAGGAGCATATCACTCGTCCTCCCTGGATCAGTTCAAATCAGATGATAACCATTGAAAATAGCATTCATTAAATGTTCTTGTTATAAAAATGTTACAAAAGTATCAGATTAGTCCACATGGGTAATAAAAGACTCATATGTGAACGAAAGAAGATTTATGGCTAATCGACTCGAGAAAATGCCATAAATTGTATGTTCGAAGTACCTCTCCATAAAGAGTCGTGCCTGTGCCTCCCGAGTGTTGGTGTCCAACGCCATAGATTACATCACCACCAGTTGGCAAACTAACAGTTAAGGTTTTCGTATGAGTGCAGCCGCTGTTGGCAGAGCCAACCGGACAAGACTCAACTTCATACTCAACCTATTTTAAAAACAGAACACTTTAAATGAGTTATGATGCAAAAAAGGAAAAAATAAATGAGTCCTAATGAAATATACGACTTTATGCCACTGAAACAAAAGTGGTTTTACTCCAATCAATTATCACCAGACTTATCAACAACAGTCCTAGATCTACTAAAGGATAGAAGGAAAATTAAGACAAGAATTGCAGCATTTGCAGTTTAAGAAATTTAATTATTACCAGGCAATGATGTCTCTCTCTAAGCCCTCTTGATTCATCGGCCTTTGTCCAGATATCAGTAACATCAAGTATATAAATCTTAACCGGCACAATCGATGAATCCCAATCAACGTACTTCACCGTGTACCTCAAGTAGAGGCTTCTCTTCACACCCTCAAACCCTTCTTTCACCTTGCATCTCGTCTCATCATAACAACATTTCAGGCCACCGTTATAATCTGGGGGCAAGACTCGACCATATTCATCTATGGTAACATTGTATAAATGACACCTACACTCGGTGCATCCTAACTTATCTTCTGCTCCCCGAGTGTCAATAGCATGCACATTAAGCACCCACCCTTCCTCATATCCAGCTGGAATATCATCCGGATTACCAACTTCAATTCCATATGGATCCGGCACATCCGTGGCCGTTCTCCGAGTTTCGGATCCCAACCCAAAATACTGCGAAAGTCCACTATCACACACACCACTATTCTTTATGATAATATGATCAGAACGGTGGAATCCTAGATCGCCGTGGTACTTTCGAATATCGACACCTTTTTGTTGGTAGTATCTCAGCAGAACCCAATGATGGAGATAAGTTTCATGAAGTGGGACCGCATTCCCTTTCTCATCGATTACTTCTGCGTTGAAACTCTTGATGGCAATATGACCACGAGGAAAATCGATACCATAGTAATACTTATTGGAAACTGATCCCGGTTCCAACACAAATTTAGGTGATAGAAACACCTCCGTTTTCACCCCCTCTTCACTTCTTCGATGAGCCTGTGAACTTTGTAATAATGATAACAATAGCAGGATTGCTAGATAATTTAACAGGCAGTTTGAATTATGAGCCATTTTAAACTCCTATTTACATCTGGTTATGACAATATCAGAAAAAAAAGGTAGATAATCAGATTAATACAAACTTCAACATAAAAAATATTATTCTTTAACCTACATATATACACATATGTATACATATAATAAAAGCAGAATCTTTTAAAAGGTTTTCAAAAATGTTATAAAGTGTTTTGGTGTTTTTCTCTCTTTCATTTATTTTTTTTATTTTTTTTTAAATAAATTGGAAATAGAGCTTCCCAATGAAATAATATAAGATAACATCGTCTTATAAACTGCTTTCAAAGCAAGGAATTCTAACTTAGTCTAAAATTTTAATTATCCTCTTTAAGTTTAAATATGAAATTCATTGTTAGGTTTCTACAGGCTTCAAAATTTTATCTTATGAGCTCCAGAATTTTATTTTATGCAAATATTTTGACAAACTTACCTTTAGAATAAGATCTAACATTAAATATAAACTACCCTTCTTACGCAACTACCTTATAACCAAAAAACACTGAATCAATGAATAACAATCACAGGAACAACATCCTTGAGATATTCGTAAACCAATACAGAATATATAAAAAAAAAACAAAAGACACCCCACAAATGGAAGAACCCAACAACCCAGATTCATCCGCTCTCAAAATATTATAGAAGGGAATAGTTAGCTCAACATCCCTTGAGATTTACTATAATTAGTTAATTACCAAACATCCTCCAATGTTTGGATGGTTATCATTACACCCTATGAGGTTCAAATAGTTACTATTATACATATATCAGGGCGTGTAATTACAATCATGCATTAGTTGAACTATATACTAAAAGTATATACTAAAAGTGTAATGGTGACTATTCAAACATCATGGATGTTTTGATAATTATGATAAACTTGAGGAAAGTAGAGGTAATTATCCCAAAAGAAAATTGCTGGGATTCAGAAAAATAAAGCCCAGAAACATAAGTAAAGAGAAAAGAATTGGCCTTTGGATATCAGTCAATCCGAAGCACACTTACACAGAATGCAGAGAACTTACCCAATGATGCATGCAAGAGCAGAAGCTCAGTCTGAATATAAATTTTCTGGCCGGCTCCTATATATAAATGAAGACTATGTTTAGAGTTGTCCACAAGCATCCAATTGCAAAGTTTAGCCGTTTCTCATTAAAAACTAGTAACTTTCAATAGCACGACACGTATCTGGCTGAGGCGAGTGCTTACGGCGCCATGGAAACTTCCGCGACTTTCCCTGTTTTTCAAATGTATCTTATTATTTTTTTTTTATTACGTTTTATTTCATAAAATAATAATTAATATCAAGATAGATTTTCTCTACTTTCTTCCCTTCTTTTTATTTTTTCCCCTTTCCTTCCTCGACATTTTTTAAATAATTTTTGTCATGAATCCAAGAATAAGTGAAGTGTTTAAACATAAACATATAGTAAAGATATTTTACAGCCACTGAATTATTGAAAAATAGAAGATACTCTCATATTTTTTTTTTCTTTTTAATTCTAGCATACTTCTTAACATTTATACTAGTTCAAAAATCTCCGATTGGATTTTTTATTCAAAAATGGTGTTTCATCTTTGATTCAATTAATGTTTTTAAATACATGACACGTGTATTAAAATTTACTTATAAAAACATATAGTAATAAATGTAATACATATGGCACTTTTAAAGGCATGGAATAAGAGATGAAACGCCATCTTGAAATAAGAGATCCTATCACACAAATCCAGTGAGTGTCCTTTATTCCGAAATAGTATTTAATTTTTTATTTCTAGTTTGAAATTCATGTCAAGTAAATGGAACCTTTTCTTATAAAAAGATGGGTTGTATTTGCCAGATCAATGCAATGAAATAAGAGAACGAAATGGAATAGAGAATAAAAATGCAAAAATACCCCTACCCTATGAGTTGGTGAATTGGGTTTCATTATTATATTAATTGCCAAACGTAAGATGGTATATAAAAATTAAAAAATATAAAGGGTGCCACCTCGTTTATCCCATGAACATGTAGCCTTTCCTTAGTCTTATCGCTTAAAAATTTAACCAATGCATTTATTATATCTCCTCCAGTTATATAAATAATGATAGTGATACATAAACAAGAAACGCTCAGGCTACAGCTCTTTGGTCGGATTACATAAGATTATTTTGTCACTCTTCGTAGTTTTATCCATTGCATAAAAATATTATTTTTACTTGATTGAAAATTAAGATTTTTGGAGGAAAAAAACTTTTAGATGTTGAAATAATAATTTGTAATTCTTTAATGAAGATTTGTCACTTCTTATTATGTAATTATGTCCAAGGGGGATTAACTTAATCCATGCAAGTTGCAACTCTAGAAACATTAAGATTACGCTTCTTTAATCCACGCAACTTGCGGTTCCGAAAACATCAAGATTCGGCTTCATAAATTGCTCCTACAATTTGCGCAATAAGATTTCCTTGGACCAATATTATCTTCTACACAAATGAGTTGGGAGTTGAGTTTCTTGACCAAAGAAAGAAAGAAAATGAGTTGTGATTACCTAAGTAAATTGGACTCTTCCAAACGGCCAATGCCTTAGCCAATGGATTTTCACTTTGCCTTCAACAATTGAGGCTGCAGCAAAGTGTTTTTGACCAAGAAGACTTAAGAAGCTTTCTTGAAACTTCAAGCATCAATTGGCCGCCCCTTTTTTCTTCTATAAATATTGGTATCCATTGAGATTGTAATATGATTTAGAGAGGCAACTAAATTAGGAATTTGAGAGTGTATTTTAGATTGGAAAGAGAGATATTTCCAAAGTTGTAATGCATGAGCTTTGGAATAATTTTGTAATATTGCATTTTCAATATGTATTAGCCTCCGTTTTTATCATTCTCTCTTTCAATTTCATTTCCACACCCAACATTAGAAAGAAAATCTTAGGAAGAGTTATTTAAAAAATATTTGTATGTAGTTTTTAATGTAATTTTAATTATTATCATTACTAAAAATATATTAAATGATATATATTATATTATTTTTTAAAAAATTATTAATGAAAAATATTGTTATTTGAAAATGATTTTGAAATTTTTTTTATTTAATTTGATTCTTCTTCTTCTTCTTCCTTTTTTTCCCCAACAAGTCAACATCTTAATAGCTAGTTGGAAATTTAATGGCGGTCATAGTTCACAGGAACGGTCACGAGGACCGGAAAAGGAACTGCTATTCTAGTTTCATTAAAATATCACGGAATGGTCATGGCTAGTTCACATACTTCATAATTTATATTACTAGAAATTTGAAAAAAAAACGATGGAAACATGTGAATAATAATAAAACATATGAAGATGTCAAACTTATAGGATGGCTGAAGACTATATGAAGTAATGAATTGGCATAAAAACAATTAAATACTAAATTTTAAAAGAAATCAATTTCATAAAAATTATTATCATTTTTACCAAATTACCTATTAATTCCCAAATATATTTGGAAAAAAAAAAAAGACCAACTAAACCTAATTAATGTGATAATTATTAATTCATGTTGCATTCAAGCACTTGTCTTTTCCGTTTCCTCTCCCTCGTTCACTTTAATTTTCTCTTTTTCCTTTCATTATCGCGGACTCCTCTTCATTTTTCTTCTTTCTTTCTTTCTTTTTCTTTCCAGATTTCATTTTTTGCCCTCTCTCATTCATCAATATGATTTTTTTCTCTATGTCTGTAATATTAACCAAAACAACACAAAATATTATTGTTACTTTCATGTTTCTTCTTTGCCGGTGTTAGTCCTTCATGGGAACGGTGATTGTTTACCATTTTTGTAAATTATATCATTAAATTCTGATAAATTGGATAATAATGGTGTTTTGTGTGATTATATGGTCCGAAAGAACTACATCAAGCTCAAGCTCAAGTCATTTATTACTGGAATAGTGGAATGTTGACCATTGTTCCGGTTCTGATATGCGAGGTCTGGCATACCATGGGTAGAACTTGAAAGTAGTAGTCACTAACTTAAAATTAACAACCTTGGTGGATGTAGTGGGCAATGATCCAAGAACTTGATGTGAAAACATCGTTTTTTTGGCTAGACTGAGGTAAAAAAATCCAACAGGACCATATGTCATGGCGGATTTTTTGTGACTCATGGATACTACGGATCATTACCTTGATAGATCATAGCAAATAACTTTCCACCATTATTATTTGCTATTAATAACATATTTCTACCATGGTAATTGTTCAAATTTATTATAGTGTGGCCAAATTCTCAACATGCTACACGAGCATCTGTAGCCATTTTTTCCAACTCCAACGAACATGATCATTTTTAAAATTTCTTCTTTCTTAATAAACTTCAAAATTCAGACCATATAGAATCAATTTTGGAAAATGATAAAGTCATAGGACCACAAATTGATATTTTCCTATTTAACAAAAACTCAATAACCAAATTTAAACACAATTTATTTAGTTGAAGCTTTTCATACTTAAGGGATAATTACCTCAGTAACTTTTAAATTTTGGCTTAATTACAAAAATATTTCTAATGGTTTCATAAATTACAATAATACCATATCCATTTTGTTCAGCTAACGAAATATTTCATGGGCCTTTGGGAGACCCTCGAAATGAGGATTTATTTACAATATTTCAATCAATATGTTAATTTTTAAAGTCTATAATTTTAATGTTGTACAAACTTAATTAAATTTTCCATCAACTAAATTGATGGCAAGTACGATCTTATTGTGAAGACTATATGAGTATTTATATAGTTAGGTCAAACTTCAGAGGTATATACTAAGGTAATTGCCCATATAACTAATTACAAATTAACCCTACGATTCCTTGTTTATTCTTTAGTTTTAGTGTTTCCATTGTCTTTTACGTCGGAATATAAGAATATTCCTTTCTTTCTTCTTCTTCTTCTTTTTTTTTTTTTTTTTTCTTTTCAATTTTTTGAGATAATGAAAGATAAAAGAGAAGTAAGGAATTACGGTGCAAAATTGGAGCACGACTGATTATTGCACGCTTACCACGAAGAGTTTGTAGGAAAAGTGACAAGGCATTGTTTGCTAATGTTGAGTGGGAATGTAGGATTATTTAGCACGGAACGGAAGAAGCTCTTTTCGTCTCACATACGACTCCACTTGATCACTTATGACAAGGGAAGACTGAAGAGGCCATAATTCCATTTTCATAAAAGCAATATTGCTTTTTCTCGGACACGTATTTGTTTATTATTCTAAAGATAATTTTCAAATTTACTAATTACCCATCTCCCAATTATCTTCCGCATGATAGAAATAAATACGAGATTTTCTTCAATATTACCTAAACATAGTGTAAACAAAAATTATATTAGGTTATACAAATAACATGTTATGTTCTATACAAAAAAGTGCAACGGCCTTGAGGGATGTTTATAAGCTAGCTGCATCGATGATAGGAATTTAATTCCACATTGAAACTGTATAAGTTTTCAAGGATATCCAGAAGCTGCCGTTATTTTAGTGGGTTACTTTTCATGAGGATAAAATCGTCAATACAATTGTCAACTACTACCTCGAGCTTTCTATTTATATCCACTGATTTGTGATCATCACACGCATTGGATAGTTTCCAGATTGATGATAATGTGCCTTCCTAGGACTTATAACAGTGAAAAGTTTTTTATTTTTATTTATTTTTATTTTTTATTTTTTGGATTTGGGTTCATTCTTCCGAAGACGTTTGTTTGCACTTCTCCAACCGATAATTATTGTGGGAAATGCATACAAACACACCCTTACATTTTTCCCAAATTATCAATTCTATAAAAATAATAAAAATAACAATAACAACAATGATAACAAAGTAAAAGTTACCAACGTAATCAAAAAATATTATCTTACTCTCGTTTCGATTTTTAGATTCAAACAGAAGAATAGAAGAGACTATATGATGCACCGATTATGTCTCTCGATGGCAAAAACATAATTGTGTAAGTGAAATAAATGTATTAATAATAGTAACATCATCATTAATAAGCAGAAGAAATTACTATTAATCCCATAATTAATAGCATTAAATTGGAATTAAATTAGAATAAAGAAAAACAAGCCCTGAGCCCATTGGTCCAGTAATACCTTGGCCTAAGAGCTATATATAACCCTAAGAAACAATAGAAAAGGGGTAACATACTCATTATTAGAAAAAAGTCATTATTGAGCAATTATGAAGAAGATTAACATTGATCGCAGTCAGCTATGTTCAAGAGTTAAATTCCTTTCAATTTACTATCTGATCCTTGGGGCAGGTACCGGACCACGTCATAGATAATTGTTATAGCACCCCGGGATCCCGGAATAATGAATGGACGTACAAACACTGAATCCCGGTACGCTACTCATAAACCAACTAACTAAAAACTTTAAAAACAGAAAATCTAACAATCCCTTCATAACTTAATACCCAACAGCAGACATAAACTAAAACGTAAATATAAAATTTTATTAGATATAAAGCTAAATATATAAAGTATTCAATGTCATTACAGCCCATTTGTTCAACCAACTACAATAATATCGTTCAAAATACAACCACCTATACCACATTGCACAGTTCATCTTACATAAAGTAACCAAAATACGGAAACCATAAGATTTAAACATCATGCCTCATCACGTCTTACACACTTCGACTAGGTACCTATAAAATTTTAAAACATAAAATTATAAGTCCACTAACCCAGCGAGTTTTGTGGCATAAGATGGGAATGATGGCAATGGAAATAAGATCAAGTTGAAGAGACAAATAAAATCATGCCATGAATGTGTTAGGCCACGAAAAGATATGAACAAAGCATTATAATGAAATAGAAGTTTCAAAATTTCTAACATATTCACGTTATCAAACATATAAGGCAGAAACGAACATTTGGTATATCTATCACCCTTATAACTTCAACAAAACATAAACCTTATCCCTTCAATTTGCATACTCGAGTGGCCACTTGAGTTGCACACACGTCAAATTTTGAAATACGGTCGACTGCGTATTTCGAAATAACCATTTGGAATTCTAAACTCCAGAATTCCTCCGGGCTATCCTCCGAACAGAAATTCCAGGAGTTTGAATTGACAATCCGATATTGTCCAACTCAAATCACCTAAGAATTACCTAAGGCTCAACTTATCATGCATATAGGTTTAGAGCAAACGAAAGAATGTAAACGAACTTATAGAGTTCAATTTAAGCACATATGATCATATCAAACATATTCATATTCAAAAAAAATAGAGATTCGATTATTAAATAGGTTCAATGATTGGATTGAAAATTGGACCATGGACTACAGAAAAATCATTTTGAAATATTAAAAGAGTTCAAAGAAGTGAAATATAAGATTTGGGTTTGATAAACAATGTCAAAACGTCAAGATTTCGCCACTGGAATGGACGCTTGAGTGCTCAAATGGGTTGCGCACAAGCATGAAGAAGCTATTGGAATATGGGCGCTGAGGCGCCTGTCAATGGCCGAAGCCACTGGCCTTTGGGCGCTGGGGTGCCCAAGTGCCGAATTTTTTTTTTTTTTAAACTTCAGAATTTTTCCAATGTTTTTTTTATAAAAGAATTGCTATTAAAATCTAAGCCTAAACAATTTTAAAAATTAAATAAAGTAACAAAAAATAATTCTTTTCAAGTTTCATTTCTTTTCAATTTTTTTTCCTAAAATTTAATTCCATTTTCTAGTAGATAATCTGAGGTTTTTTATTTAAACTTTCCTAAAAAAATTTCAGATTTCTAAATTTTAAGTTTCATAACCGATTTCATCATCACGTTTCCAAGTAGCTTCTTTAACTTTCTGATTTCTCCAAAGGACCTTAACCTGAGGTATCTTACGATTTCTAAGCTCACGAACTTCGTAATCTAGGATGCGCATGGGTTGTTCTACATATGTAATGTCACTTTGAAGAGGAACGCCAAAGTGTTCGATGATATGAGAAGGATCGGGGTAATTGGTAATATCGCCTAGACGGTCTCTGGTGCTCCGCTTTCACCAATTGACATGTTAGATATTTCTGGATGTACTCAGCCACATCTTTCTTCATACCTTCCCACTAGAATTTTTGTTTGAGATTCTTATACATTTTCGTCCTCTCAGGATGCACCGAAAACTTAGCTTGATGTGCTGTAGATAGTACTCTTTCTCTCATTACTGTAAGAACACATACCTAATTTCTAAATCGTAATAATTCGTCTGTGCCAATCCTAAAATTGGGTTTCATCTCATCTTTAAGCTTTTAAACCTAAGCATCTTCTCCTTGGGCTTTCAAGATTTCACTAAATAGTTTTGGGTAGATGCTCAAATTTGCTATCTTTCTTTTCTGACTCAGAGCATTTTCCTGGATGTAAGTGATCGAGAAATCATAATCCTTGAGGAATTTCATTCAACACCGTTGCCTAAGATTTAAGTTTTTCTGACTGAAAATATATCTCAAGCTCTTGTGGTCAGAAAATACTTCAATTTTAGCCCCATACAAGTAGTGACGCCATTTAGCTAAGGTAAAGACAACTGCTGCTAATTCTAAATCATGATTAGGGTAGTTCAACTTAAGATTTTTCAATTTTCTTAATGCGTAAGCAATTACTTTGCATTCCTGTGTTAGTTCATATCTCAATCCTTCTTTCAAGGCATCAGTATAAACAGTAAATTTTTCTGACCCGTCCGGTAGTGCGAGTGTTGGAGCTATTGTCAATCTTTTCTTAAGCTCCAGGAAACTTTCCTCTTACTTTCGATCCCAATCAAAACGTCAATCTTTTTGGGTCAGTCTCGTAAGTGGTCCTGCCACCTTATAGAAGTTCTAGATAAATTTTCTGTAATATCCAGCTAAACCCAGAAAACTCCTTACGTCAGTGATAGTCTTAGATCTTTTCCAGTTATTAACCGCCTCAAGCTTTTCTGAGTCTACTTCCAGTCCATTCTGAGATATTATGTGACCCAAAAAAATTACTCTCTTCAGCCAAAATTCACATTTGCTGAATTTGGCATAGAGCTTATGTTCCTTTAATATTTGAAGAACAATT
Source organism: Handroanthus guayacan (assembly GCA_014898755.1). Taxonomy (NCBI): domain Eukaryota; kingdom Viridiplantae; phylum Streptophyta; class Magnoliopsida; order Lamiales; family Bignoniaceae; genus Handroanthus; species Handroanthus guayacan. The sequence goes on along the minus strand of JACFYI010003411.1, from coordinate 71,204 downwards.
CTCAGATGTCTTTCATGCTCCTCTTCTGACCTCAAATAAACCAAGATGTCATCTACGGATATTATTACAAAGCACTCGAGGTCTGGACGAAACACTCGATACCTGGACGAAACACTCGATGCATTAAATCCATAAATGCAACAGGAGCATTTGTTATTCCAAAGGGCATAACTACAAACTCAAAATGCCTATATCGGGAATCAAATGCAATTTTAGATATATTTGCTTCCTGTATTTTTAATTGATAATACCCCTGCCTCAAATCCAACTTATAATAGATGACAGATCCCTAAAGATGATCAAATAGCTCGTCTATATGGGGTAAGCGGTACTTATTCTTGGCGGTCACCTTATTCAATTCTTTGCAATTGATACACATCCTTAGTGACCCGTCTTTCTTCTTTACAAACAAGACCAGAGTTCCCCAAGATGAAGAGCTCGGTCGGATAAAATTTTTATCCAGCAGTTCTTGTAATTGTTCTTTCAACTCTTTTAATTATGCTGGGCGTTATCCCAGGGATAGTTTCGATCACAAACTCAATCTCTCTATCAGGGGGTAATGAGTTTAATTCTTCTGGGAACATCTTAGGAAATTCCTTCACCATTTTAACATTATTTAACTCCACTTTATCCTGAGGCTTATTTATCAGATAGGCCAAAAATCCTTGTCCCCCATTTTCTGATAATTTTCCTGGCCTTCATTGCCGAAATGGTAGGTGTACTATTATTTTCGGCTGTACTGTAAGTACCTATCCCAACTTCGGTACCCAACTTGACTGTTTTAGCAAAATAGTCCACTACAGCTTGATGCTGATAAAGCCAGTTCATTCCTAAAATGAGGTCATAATCTTGAATTAGCAATTCTATAAGATCTACGCTAAAGTTCTGGTTATCTATGACCATAGGACATTTAGGGTATCTTACTCTAGTCTCATAACACCTACCTATGGGGATATGTACTTCATAAGACATTTCCATAAGTTCAGGGTTTAGGTCCAATTTCTTAGCATAGATATTTGAAATGAATGAGTGTGTAGCACTAAGGTTAAACAAAGCTTTACAAATAAAATTTTGAATTAAAATCTTACCTTCCACAACTTGCGTGGGGTCCACTCCTTCACCAGCTAGGGCGTAAGCTCTCACCTTAACTTGAGGATGCCCAACAACATTCTTTTGTTGTTGACCTTGAGCCCCAGAAGTTTCATTCTTATTGTTCTTCGGGTAGTCCTTGATAGTATGCTGGTCACTTCCGCAGATGTAATATTTTCTCAATTTTCTCCAGCATTGGTCTTCTGTGTGGGAAGTACCTCTGCAAAAGCTACAATCACTTTTCCTGTGGCAGCTAGACCTTTGCCCTTATCCGCCTGTGCGGAGGTGTTTCCTATTTTGGACTTTTTCCCAGAGAAGCCCTTCTTTCCCTTGTCCTGGTCGGGCTTACCTGACCACTTCTCTTTTCTCTTATCTATGATTCTTTGAAGCTCTTGGAATTTTGCCTCTAATTCCAGAGCCAACTCTACTGCTTCATCATAATCCTGAGGTCGACTGACGGCCAAAGTTGTCTCAACTCATGCTTGAGAGCTCCTACGAACTTTTTCCTATGTCTCTCTTTATCGACCAATATATAAGGGGCATACTGGATCAGTTGGTTGAATTCAGCCTTATATTTAGCCACCATTATTGATCCTTGGATTAATCTCATAAATTTCCTTTCTTTTTTATCTCTGACCACTTGTGGGATATATTTCCTCAATAACTTATCCCGAAACTCTTTCCAGGTTCCTTCGATCCTATTCCTTTCCTATTTTCTTTCTATAATAGACCGCCAATGACCGGCAGCACCCTTGAACAGATAGATAGCATACTTTACCTTCTCAGTATCCGTGTAGTTTAACACTTTAAAGGACTTTTCTACCTTAGCCAACCAAAATTTTGCCCTTTGGTCGTCGGGTTCACCAATGAACCTGGGCGGATTAAGCCTCAAGAACCTCGTTAATGTTTTATCATTTGATTCAAACTCCTATCTATTCCCTTGATTGTTCTGTCGATGGCCTTAATTCAGAACCTCTCGTGGGAGGTTAAAAAGCTAATTTGCTGTTGACTCATTCCTGGGAGGCGTGCGACGTCGAGGTTCATTTCGAGTAGGGGTTTCGTACGTGAGGTAGGCATCGTACAGAGTGTGAGGGTTCACGTGCTTCACGATATGGTATTGTGTTATCCACATTGTTAGGTGTCTCGGGTGCCCGAATTTCTTCAAACAAGACCCGTCTAGGTCTCTCTCTTTTTCTAATAGCCGTATTTTGAGGCGTCTCTCCAATTGGGTCCATTTAAATCTGAAATTCGTAAGGAGAATTTTCAATGTTAGTTCTTGGATCCTTGGAATGGAGAATGAAAATCATAACGGTGGTTTTAGACTTATGTTAGCAATTTCTAAATTTGCAAGTTTAAAGAGTTCTCATGAGGTTTTACGCTTGTGCACGGATGGGTAAATTGCATAGTGGTCATATATTCAAAACTCATTTCAGGATATACATAAGAAATTCATCATTTTCATTGATCGTTCATGGGAGGTACATAATT
>JACFYI010003411.1:50166-65032 GCA_014898755.1 Handroanthus guayacan | reverse complement strand
TGAAACAAGGTAGGAAACGGGTTTAAAATATCCAAAGAAGTCAAAAATTCAAGTAGGGCGCGTCCGCGCTAAAAAATGGGCGCGCTTGCACTGAACCGCGAAATCTTATGTTTTGGTCGCTGTCATGGGCGCGACCGCACTCAAAAATGGGCGCGCTCGCGCCTAACGGCCAAAATTCTCGGCCATGGGCCCGACCACGCACTGTTCACGCACGGTCGAGCAGTGAACAGTTCATGAACAGTGATTTTTTTTTTGTTTTTTTTTTTGTGGATTTTTGGTTATAAAATCAGACTTCCGAAAATCAAATTTTCAAGCTAAAATTTCTGGAATTTACATTGTTAAATCAATTTTCTAAGTTTTGAAAGAAAATTCGATTTTTGTGTTTATTTCAATGTTTCTCTCATTTTATTCTCAAATCTCCTATTTTGTCCAAATGTCCAATGTTCAACTTTCATTCATAGCATATGTGTTGGTGTCAAGAACGTTCATGAGGCAATGAATCGTAATTTCAACATATCAAGCTCATGCTAATAGCAACGATGATCATAGCAATGAGATTTAAACGATAACGAACAACATGCTCGAAACAAGATAGCTCAACATAGCATGATTATCAAGACATGGAGGAACATATAAGCATGCCAACGAGAGAAGCGAGGTTCCATAAGTCTTACCTTTGTCCTATGTGTGATTAAAATGAAACTTCGGGTTGAGTTCTATCCGACGAGTCAAATGCCTAATCACACCATAAGTACTTGTGTTAAGCTCTAACATTTCATGATCAAAGTGTTATGAAATTGTTTAAGGTTTACTTACCCAAATGGAAAAGGTTGCACCACAAGATTTCCTTTGATTTTTCTTTAAAGCTTGACTTAAGCTAAACTTGTGCAAGTGTGTGTATGTGCTTGGACGATTTTGAGAGAAGGAGAAGAAGTGAGGTGTGGTATACTTTCAGATTTTTTGCAAGTGTTTAAAGAACAACAAGCTCCAAGATTGCATTTATAGAGGAAGGAGTTGGTGGTTTGATCATTAAATGGCATGGCTTCTCACCAACTTACAAGACTTCTCACCTACTTTGTAAGGGTGACCATGCTTTCTCCCTTCCCCAAAAGTCTGAAATGGTTGAGTGGGTATAAGTGTATGCATATATGTGTATATATCATCCTTTCTAGTGTCTCGAGTGGGTATGTGTGTATGGTCATGTGGGCCGTTTGGGCCATTATTTGGGCTGAAATGGTGGTAAAAATCGAGGCCCAATCGAGAGAAAAATATTTGGGACGTGATTAGTGATGTCGAAATTAAATCGTTGCACATTTTATTATAAATCGCTTTGTAAATTTGATCAAGGAAATCTCGGGTGTTACATACGATCTATCAAATATTAAAATTTTTTTAATAAGATAATGTATATTTTAATTATTTATGTATTGACTATTGAAAGGTTGTAATTATATTGTATAATTATAATCCTATTAAGAATTATGACTTTATGAAAGGTAGTACATAATCCTATTAAGAACTGTGACTCCATGAAAAGCAATACATGGATGGGAGGCAACTATTAATAATTTATAACAGGAGTTTGTTCTTCTTTCCACTCCACACACCCCACTTACTTAAAGTTAGAAAGTTCAATGAATAATTTGCTAAGAGGAATCCATCATTAGAGATGGGTTAAGAAAAAGAAATCTTTTTCTAATAAGTATTTTTGCATAATAATCAGTACAAAGATTATTGACATTAGCATCATAGATAAAGGTATATTCTCTAGTTTTATAATTATTGTGATTTATCATGAACTTTCAAGATTTGAGAATTATATATATGCAATTATGTTTTCCTTGTAATTAATTGCATTTTAAAAGCATGTGGTATCAGAGCGTGGCTTATAAAGAAACTCATGATTTTCCAAATTAATTCATTGATTCAATTTATTTTACATATATAAATCTTTATTGTAAATTGAGAACAATATTTTTTGTATAAGTTTATCTCAATTGAGATGGTGGCATAGGTATATAAGGATATGGTAAATTCCTTAATAGTGGCACTACATGTATCAAAGACGGAAAAATCCGTCTGCAAATCTGTGTTTTCTGTCTTCGAATTTAGTTATAACAATCTGTCCGTACCTAAATTCCTATTTTCTGGTTCTGAATTTAGTTACAGAATTATTCCTGTCCCTAAATCATCACTGTTTTTAATTTACTTTATTGATTTGTGATGAAATTCAAATTTCTCTCAAAAAAAGTTTCTAATTGATAACAGTAGGGTAAAGTTTTCTATTTCTGCCTCTAGTTTCGCCTTTGAAAGTTTTATTTATTTATTTATGTTTATGTAATACCCCGAGTTTTTCCTAATTAAGATTTCAAAGCGTCTATTTTCTCAAATTATTTTGATTTCAATAAAACGGAGAACGTTTTAAGTCCAAAAATGAGTTTCATGTTCAAAAAAATTTCTCACGTCGAAGTCTCGATTTCTTACGATAAATTTCAGTCCAATAAAATTTCGTAAGCCCAAACTATCGGCCAAAAAAAACAAGCCCTATCCAGTCCATAATTATTGACCCATTATCTAAATAATTAGCATAAAAAAAAAAAAAGATAGGAAATTAGATTTATTGTCAAATTGCAGCATGGCCTAGCCGGATTCTTCCTTAGATTGGGGGATTGGTTCCTTATTTTTTTATTTGTAAAATTGTTGAGCCAAGTATTGAGAAATCTTTCCACCATAAATAACAATGAAGTTGGAAATTCATGCCCACATTTTCTTTCTTCTTAGCTGCTGAACCAAAGCAATTTTTCCCTTGTTTCTTCTCTCCGCAGAAGCACTATATTCACACACATTCACCAATTACTTCAAGGAAACAAAGGAAAACATTGGGGGTATCCTACACTACCTTGGTAAGCTTAATGTTAGTTGATGGAATAAGTAATTATGTTACGAATAGGTAGGAGTTAACACTTGATTTAATGTTTATTAGGTTATTAACTCAATATTTGGAACAACTAACACTCGATCAAGACGAGCCTAGAAGCTCAAGCAAGTAAGACTTATGATTTTCGCCCTCTTGTTCTTGATTCCATGCTCCATTTCATGTTTCATGCGACATTCCATTTTCGAGCTTATAAGTATGTTGTTCATGTCATTATTGTTGTATATTGTGAGCTTCATTACCATTGAAGATGGTTATCTTGGTATATATGTGTGCTAATCCATTGACATGAACATCTTGAGCCCCTAATGTTTGTAAAAATCATTACCTATGCTTTGGATGGGAGTTGAATATTGGACATTGGACAAAATATGGGAGAGTTGAGAAGAAAATGAAAGAAATATGCAAATGAACATATAAATTAAGGTTTCTTCCAAAACTTGAAAAATCAACTTGAAAATGAAAACTTCGGAATTTTGGCTTGGCAAAATCATTTTTGGAAGTCTGAATCTATAACCAAAAAAATAAAATAAAATAAAAAATTATTACTGTTCACGGCACTGTTCACGTCACTGTTCATGCGCGACCGCGCGTGAATAGCGCCGCGGTTGCACCATGGTAGTGGCTCCGGCCATTCGGGCACGTCCGCACCCATTTTTGAGCGCAGTCGCGCCCACGACAGTCCCCGAACTCGTGAATTTGTTGTTTATGATATTTTAAACCTGTTTTTCACCTTATTTTATCGATTTGAATAATTTCAAATGATTATTTTCTTAACTCTATACCCAAATCAAATGAGTTTTCAATCTAACGTTTATTTCCAAATGATTATTTTCTTAACCTGAGATATGATTCGGATAAGTTTGAATTTGACATTTGTTTTCAATTAATTTTACTACACTTAACCTCCCTATATGTGTCTATGACTCCGAAACGAAATCTCTTAAGTCCATAGTCTGTTCTCTGTTTGTTCAAATCGAAACGATTGACTAAGTTTCTGAAATATCCGTTGTATCGTTGTAGTCAATCAAACATGTTAATAGCCCCTTGATTCTGATATGGTTGTACTGTCCTGACTGTTCATAAGCCTACTGTTCTGACTGTCTGTTGGGCCCTGAGGATTTATATGAGTATCGAATTGGGCAACAACGGGTTGTCAATACGAGCTCGTATGAATTCTCACCTGTGTGATTAATCCGGACGACCCCTGGAGGTAGGGTTCTGAGGGATTAATCTAAAAGCACGTACGTCGGCTGTGCTTATCTGTATCTATTGCTCTTTCAAGAGTTGGAGGGATAAGGATTTTTATATGACTGTGTTGGAGATATAAGGGTGATAGACCTACCAAACGCTTGTATCTGCCTTATGACTTGAATGTGATATATGTTCTTGTTATCAGTTTGATTTGCCCGTTCTAAACTGTTCTAAATTGTATATTGAAATCACATTCTTGTCTCGTTGTCAATATGCTCATTGTTTGGAACTCTCTTGCTTCTATCCTCTTTCTCATTTCTCTTGTCATGCCATAAGTTTTACTGGGCCGTGTGACTCATGATTCCACATTATTATTATGTAGGATCTTAAGTCTTGGGATTATCAGCTGAAGTTTCGAGCTTGCTTAGTATACGATTGTTTTGACATTGTTATAAATATGTAATAGCTCGACTAGACTTTTGAATCTCTATGGTTTGTAAATTTAGATTGTTGAGCTCATTTTGGATAGTTATGTACTCTGGCTGAATCTTATTGATATGAATGAAATTTTCTAAGGAGCTTTAGTTTATTCTGTACATGTTAGTTCTCTTTTCGGTTTTAGTATGTATCCCGACCGTGAGTGACGTTTCGGATCGCGGGGCGAGCGTGCTATCGTGACCCGGGGTGTTACATTTTAATTGAAATTTATATTGAAGATGACTTGTTAGTCACCAAAGTAGCCTAGTCATTGCACCATAAATTTCAATATAGCTAAAAAATTTCAATCACCAATGAATTCTATCGTTTACAATGGCATATCGTTAATTACATGATAATTAATTTTTGTGGACATATTGGAGTTTATTCCTATCAGATATTTGGTAATCACCCAAATATCGATTAATTGTTCTTGTAATATTTAAACATAATTTCTAATGATCACCTATGCTTCTATAAGACTTAAGCAATTGTGCATCTATTTATTACATGTATGATTATTAATTATAGTTGATGTTATGTATCTTGGTATCACTCAAAGGAGAACTTTGATAAATAATGATGATGTTATTATTAAATTTTTTGAAGTTGTGTATGTGATTATTCAAAGCATTAATGTGTCAATTCTTTCTTTATATTGCAATATATGTTCCCTTTTCTTTGCATTCAGATACTTCATCTGTTCCTTTGTTTAATGGATTAAATTTCTCGGAATGGTGTAGACAAGTCTAGTTTCACTTAGCTATTATGAACCTTGACGTCTTAGTTCAAGTTGAGAAGCCCACTCCTATTACTGATAAAGCACTGCTGAGGAAAAAGACAATCCACGAACTTTTGGAAAGATTGAACAAATTAAGTTTGATGTTCATGAGAATGCCTGTAATAACCCAAAAATTTTCATAATTAAATTTTTAAATCCTTATGTTTCTAAAGACGATTTTTTTCCATGATCACAAAATTTTTTCCTATAGCCAAAATATTTTATTATATCCGAAAAATTTTTCTTGCACGCAAAAATTCCCCTATGCACTATTTCGGCCCAAACGAACTTATTTAAGCCTAAATTTTGGTCTAAACCATTTTAAACCTAACCCAGCAAATTATATATATATATATACAAGATAAAAATCGGCCAACCACTTTCTCAAATCATGGGATTTCTCCACCAAGTCATGTACAAACTCTTCCTTAACAAGCTATATGTGATGAATTGTAGAGCCACACATTTTTGACACATCCTCATATCCCTCACACTTTTGAAATTGCAAATGAACCCTTGTCTCCCTTTATAAATAAGTTGGCAATGCAAGGCATTCTTCCACTCTTGCAAACACTCACTTCTTCATCTATATATACACACCTCTCTTCTTGCAACACATCTCTCTATATGTATACATACACGTTTACTTAGAAATATCTATCTCCTTCCTCCAAATATATATATATATATATCTATCCATCTCTCTAAGCTTTAATATTACAAACAAAAAAGGGAAAAACTTGGAAGGTTACATGCTTCCATTACATTTTCACATGGATAAGCAACAAATGCTAGTTTACAAACTACACTAAGAGTTCAGGATAAATGAAAAAGGTGGCTTAACATATGCATATGATTTGGGGTTTTATTAGGTGGCTAAGCTAGAGACTTTTAGAATATCACCACCAGACCAAAGCTAAGGACTAATATAAGAATTATGGTTACTTCCTTGTTCCATTGAATATTTGTTCATGCCTCATTTCTTGTATTATGTTGATGTGAGCTTATATTTGATTTCTTTGTGATATTTATTTGGCATATATACTCTAAAATCCTTATGGATGAAGATTTGAGATCTTGAATATCATTGTAATTACCATTCTTGCCTATACATGAGTTCGTGAGGATTTGGAACCTTGGACAAATAAAAAATATGGATATAAATTAAATATATGAATTTTGGACTTGTGGAAAATTGTCACCTCATTATGTCTCAACAAAAACTTTGAATTATGAATTTTATCCTCCAAAAGTATTTCTGCAAAAATCTGATTTTAAAATAAACAATATATATATATATATTTCTCGGCACTGGAGTGCCCATTCTAGTGGCTTCGGCCACTGTTTGGGCGCTGGAGTATTAAAATGAGTGCTTAAGCGCCCAATCCAGTAGCCAAAAGTACTATTTTAGTGCTGGAGCGCCCAAACGAGCACTCAAGCAACTATTCCAATAGCCAAAATTACTATTTTGGCATTGGAGTGCTCAACCGAGAGCTCAAGTGCCCATTTCAGTAACCAAATTCTTTTATTTTAACTTCAATTTGCTATTTCAAGTCCATGATACACTTCTTTAAGATGTTTTAAAACTTCAAAATAATTTTCCTTAAATTTGAGACTCAGTCTGAATCGATTGTTTGAATTGATTGTTGCTTATGCACATATTTCAATGGAAATTGAATATCAAGAATGTATATTATTCATTGTAAACCTCATTGTGTGATTGATGGGCCCTAGAAATTTCAAGAGGAACGGCTAGGTGATATCGGATCATCAGTTGGGTCCTTTGGTAAGTCGCCCAATTGTTTGGATAGTTCATGGAAACCTAGAGATAAGATTTTTCATGAACTAGTCCGTGATGGTACATCGACAGTGTCATATTGTTTGATTGTTTTAGGTTGCCGCTCTCTGAGTGACCACTCGAGGAAGGGACTTGTGGAGGGATAATGGTTTATATGTGATATTGGGGGTGATAAGGGTAACAAACTTACCAAAAATTCCATTCTACCTGCTTTAATTGTTAGTATACTTGACATTGCGCTTTTATTGATTATCGCGAATTTGGCTTGATTCTTGAACTCTAGTAATTGTATTGTAAGTCCTATTTTGTCTGATTAAGTTCGTAACCTCATACTTGATCCATTGATTGTTGATTCTATACCTTGCCATTTTTAATTCTTAGCCATGGTTTTTACTAAGTTTATAGACTTACTCTTATAGTCTACCATTTGCAGGTGATTGAGCTTCGTTGGTTCTTCGATTTGATAGTTTAATCTTTTGGATATGTTGAATTTGTATATATGATGTAAGGAAAACTTGGATTGTAGTTTTTGCTCATAAGAATTTTGGAACATGTTTTGTAATGGATATTCGTTGTATTGTAAGCACGATTATAGTGTGATGAAGTTGTTAGCTTTCCCTATGCATTTATGGATTTCGTTTTAGTTCCACCTACCCACAAGTAGTGTCTTCTGGCCCAGGGACGAATGTTCTGGGTTCAGTTTCATTACAGATGGTATCAGAGCTTAGGATTTAATAAACCTTGGAATTTTGATAAATTTATTATTATATTTACAAGTTTTACTAACCGTTCGCATTTGTGTTTGTTGTTGTGGGTAGGATGGATAAAGGAGAGATGAAGATAAGCCATTTGACAGATTCGAAGTCGGATAAGAGTAGCACGAGCTCGGATAGGAAATGAAGTTAAGAGACAATGAAAAGGAATTAGAGAAGAAGAACAAGGAAGTAGAGTATTAGAAGGAGGCTTACCTAAAGCAACATCGATTATATCATGAGCTTGGGAAGTGGGCAAAAATGGGAGATGGAGTACATGGTGAGCAAACATCAAGCCCAATATGTGGCTAGTAACACCCAAGTGCATTTCACCCAACTTCGTAGGGGTGTGATGGCCCAACGTGAGGATGCTATGCGAAGATTGATAAATTTAATAGTGGGGATTGAGTGGATTGCTTGAGATTACTGCAAGAGTGTGATTGTTCCGGCCTTCTAAAGTGCAGAGTCATCGTGGATGCAAGTGTTGTTCGGGGAAAGGGTATACACATTCGAGGCCCACAAGTATGGTGGGATGATCATTAACATGTCGATTCCCCATGGAGCACCGTCGAAAAGGTTCATTGAGGAGTTGAAGCTAGAGATAAGGCGGGCATTGACTATATACAATTTGTCCAATTGTGACTCTGCAGTGGAAAAGGCAATGGAGTTAGAGGTGGAGTTTCGAGAACTCCGAAAAATAGACGAGAAAAGGAAGGGAAGGTGGTCGGATAAACTCGACCAAAATAAAGGCAAAATGGGTTTTTATAGAAAGAAACCCAAGACAGTGACTGGAAACCCAGAAGCTACTGAGAAGGGCAAGGCTCCAATAGCAGTAGAAGAGAGAAGCTGCAATTAATATGGGTGGAAAAATCACATAGAAGAGAGATATTGGAAGAAGCAAGGAATATGTATAGTGTAATGCTTTGGATTACTAGAGCATCCACCCCTAGGTCTGGGATGCTACTCTCGAAAGAAAAGCTAACCAATAAATGTAAACAGAAAATTCATAAGACATTCATAACTTAACAACTCAAAACAACCCATAATATTTCACAACTAGAATTTTTCAAAATTTAAATCATGAGTTCCATAAAATACAACTAACCATACCTAGATTCTTACAAGTTCAACTAAGCTTAGACATGGATAATTACATAAGTTAAGATACCAAATGCTACTTGAACTCTACATAACCCCAATCCATCAAGTCAATTTCCTGCAAAGTAATTTGAAGTCATACGTCCCCTGACCTAACAAGTTCGTGGTATAGGAGAAACGAAGGGGTACAGTAAAGGAAGTAAGAAGCCAACATTGATCATAGCAAAAATCAAACATGAAATGTGATTTGCAAGAAAATGAAATTATAAAGATGATCAAGCGAAACGAATAGCTCAAAATAATATCACATTCGTGTTAATCATATATATGGTTGAAACTAACATTTGGTGGGTCTGTCACCCTTATAACTTCAACAAAACATATATATACCTTATCCCTCCAAATTGCTAACTCAAGTGGCCACCCTAGTAGCACACACATACTTTGAAACACAATCGATCACGTACCTCAAATAGCTATTTGGAATCCTAACTCTAGGATTCTTCCGGGCTACCCAATAGATAGGAATTTCTAGAGGTTCAGATTGAGGATCCGATATTGCCTAATCCAAGTTGACCTGAAAACCCCCAAGGCCTAACACACATGCATGTAGGTTCAGAACGGAAAAAACACATTCAAGTGATCCGAATTGGATCTTATAATCTTATATTGTAAGGATTCAAGAATGGATCGGATTGGACCTTGGACTTAAGGAAACTCATTTTAAAGTCATAAAATATTTTATGAAGACGTTATATGGACTTAGATTTGAAAAATGGAGTAAAAATATAAGGGTTTTGAATCTGGAGTGCTCGAGCGGCAAAATAGTATTTTTTGTTAAGGGGTTTGGGCACTTGAACGCTCAAACAGGTGCTAAAACTATGCAAAACTTTCTAGACTACAAGTGCCGCGGCCCACATTTGGTGCTCGTGCGCCCAAACAGTGGCCGAAGCCACTGACTTGTGTGTCGAAGCTTAAGCGCTCAATTTTTTTTTTCTTTTTTTGGAATCCTTATGGTAAGAGGGGGCAAAATGTGAAAAAACTAGACTTAATTTGTTCTACTCAACATCAAGATTTTTAATTTTTAAGTTAAAAACTTAGTTTTCAAATTTTGGAGAAATATGTTATAAATCCATAATTTTTTTAAAAAAAATTTGATTTCCAGTAGCTCCTTTCGAAATATTTTCCCTAAAAACCCAAGCCACAAGTTTAATTTTACAAGATTTTTGTGTGATATGTTTCTTAAAGTTCTTAAAACCAATTTTTTTAAAGTTTGCTCGGTTTTTCTTTATGTCTATAGTCCAAATCCATTCCAAGGTCATAGTGATAATATCAAGGATACTCAGAAAGGTTCATGGATTACCATATCAAGAAATAATAAGCTTACAAGCACAAAGAATCAACAAGATCAACATATATAAGCTCAAATAGCACTTAAAGCATGCAAACATGGATATTCGGATAATAAAGCATAAAATCGGCCAAGAAGTGAGAAAACCATGAAACTTGCCTCGATCCTGAGTTTCCTTTTTGGTTAGGGGTTAGATGATTCCAAGACTAAAGGCAAACTACCTAAAACAAGATTAAACACAACATATATTAGGCTAATGCTCCAAAAACACTTAAATCACCAAATAAACTATAAATTCAAAATTTTTGTACTTCCTTTTTACCAACACATTTGAGAGTGTAACTCTTTCTCCTCCTTCTCCTTGAAAACACTTGATGATGGTATATGAGTTGTAGAGAATTTTCTTGAATGAGAATATATCTATATATGTATATGTTGGTATGTTAGGGAATTGTTTTATAGGCAATGGAAGAAGTTCCATCACACTTTGATCACTTTATTTATAGAATATCACAAAGGTTTCTAAGCAATTTTTGGAGTGATGAGGACTACTCCATAATTTTGGTCAAGTTGTTAGGGAGGCCATGCTTGGAGATGATGGGGATTGGTGTAGTTTGGTGGGGAGGACACCCCAAGCACGGCTACCAATTCAGAATCTGATTTCCTTTATTTTTTTATTTTTTTGAAAAATATTGAATTAGGGCTCAAGATTATTGGGCTAAAATTTGGTGCAATTGGGCCAAGGTTTGGGCTTGTTTCGGGCCAAAACGGCACATATACGAAGTTTCGAAAGTTAGAAAATTTTTTTGGATATAAAGAAATTATTTTGATAATGAAACAAATTTTACGATTGTAGAAACGATTTATTGTTTGAAAAATAATAGGTTAAAATTTTTAGTTAGGAAAAATTTTGGAGTGTTACAGTCTCCCCTCTTAAGAGAATCTAGTCCCCAGATTTTTACCTTATTATTCGAATAGGTAAGTATATTTGTTCCACATCTCATCCTCACTTTCCCAAGTGGCTTCTTCTACTTTTTAATTCCTCCAAAGCTCCTTAACTTGAGGTATCCTACAATTCCTAAGCTCACAAATTTAGAAATCTAGGATACAAACGAGCTGTTCTACGAACGAAAGATCACTTTGAAGGGGAATGTCAAAAGTGTTCGATAATATGCGAGGAAATGAGATTGTACTTCTGCAACTGAGAGACATGAAATAAATTGTGAATTCTAGTGAGATTTGATGGAAGATCCAGTTGATAGGCTACGGGGCCTATCCGCTCAATGATTTCGAAGGGAATAGTGTATCTAGGGTTTAATTTTTTGCTCTTGCCCATCCTTTGGATCCCTTTTGCGGAGCAACTTTCAAAAATGCCTTATCTCCGACATTAAATTCCAAATCTCCCTCCACTTATCTGCATAGCTCTTCTATAGCCTTGCCGTAAATTTCAGATCTCTATCAGAGATAATACTCTGAGGAATTCCATGTAATCGTACTATCTGCTTAAGGTAGATCTCGGCGAGTTTTTCAACATTGTACTGGGTTTCGATAGGCAAGAAATGAGCCGACTTAGTGAGCCTATCAGCTATAATCCAGGTGTTATCACATCCTCCTCGCCCAACAGGTAGACCCGTCACGAAGTCCATGTTGACCTGATCCCATTTCCAACTTGATATTGGGAGCAGTTATAACTTTCCAGATGGTCTTTGATGCTCCGCTTTCACAAGTTGCAAATAGTACTCTTTCCCCAATTGATGTAGGAATACACACCCAATTTCTAAACCACAATAATTTATTAGTGTCGATCCTAAAATCGAGTTTTATCTTCAACTTTTAATTTCTAAACCCAATCATCTTTTCCTTAGGCATTCAAGATTTACTGAACAGTTTCAGATAGGTGCTCAGATTTGCTATATGTCCTTTCCGGCTTAGAGTGTCTGCAACTACATTTGCTTTCCCTAGATGGTAGGTGATTGTGAAATCGTAATCCTCTAGGAATTTAATCCAACACCATTGTTTGAGATTAAGTTTTTCTAGCTAAAGATATATTTCAGGCTCTTATGGTCAGTAAAAACTTCGATCTTAGCTCTATACAAATAGTGATGCCATTTTGCTAAGGCAAAGACTACTATTGCCAGTTTCAAGCATTCGGACAACGTAACTCATTTTAGGGCATTCTTTTTTCCGAGTCAGGATCCACACCAATATCCTAATACACCTATGAAAACTGTAACACATTTCATCAAAAACACGTAGATGGCCCACTTAGATAGTTCACCAAATTCTAACACACCAACTAAAATCTTAACATGTACCATCAAAACACTCAAATATCATAGTTAGATATTTCGCGATGCACATTCTAAGACATGTACTAAGATCTTGATACATCCCATCCAGAAACACGAAAGTTACCTAATTAGATATTTCTGCCACATTCTTAATTTCTCAAGCATCGCATAATATATTTACTTTTTTTGAAGCATAAGTTAAATTGCTTACAATTGACCTTCATGAAACATAATCCACTCTAATTCAGTGCATTTCATTTGACTTTAGATCTATCCAAGACCCAACTCCATGCCACAACCGACATAGTAAGCAAGACTTAGACCATTAAATAAACTATTGTAATAAAAATATTCAGAAACTGATCCAAAAAAAAATCACGAAAATTTACAGAAAACTTAAATTAAATACTTTGAAAATTTGTTATAATCAAGATTTAGATCTTTAAATGCATTGTAGTAGTGAATTTTTCAGAAACCGATCAAAAAATTCACAAAAATTTTGCAAAAGGCTTAATTAAAAAAAAACTAAAAAAAATTGTTCCGATGAAGACTTGGACCTGCAAAAAGTTTCTTGTAATAGTTTTTTTTTTTTCAGAAACCAATGCAAAATTTCACAAAAAGGATTGCGGAAAATAGAACTTAAAAACTTGAAAAACTGTTTCTAATCACTACACGTGCCTTTAAATAATTGTTGAAATAACAATCTTCAGAAATTGAACCCAAAATTTTTCACGAAAAATTGCAACAAACTAAACTAAAAAAATTTGAAAAAAAAAATCTCTAATGAAGACTCAAGCCTCTAAATTAAAGTGCTGTAATGAAAATTTTCATAAAGAGATCCAAAATTTACAAACATTTAAGAAAAACTGATCTTAAAGAACTTTGTGAAATTGTCTTATTTAAGACTTAGCTTTTTTTTTTTTCCTTCCTTTTTTTTTTGGATGTATAAAAGAACGTAAGGGCATGTAAAGCATATGCTAGCAAAATTCTAAGTCTCAAGTTAAGAGGTTCTTATGAAGTTCCACGGTTTCTTGAATGCACCTATATAGCACAAGATTAGGTCACCCACATAATGGGCAATTTTCCAAAATTCTAGTCAAGAAGCATTTTGGAACTTCATTCATCCATAAATAAAATTTCATACTTACATGCTCAAAATACGTATGGTTATTAGGTCATCCCTAAAAGAAAAAAGAAAGATGGCATTCTAACCATATCTAGGAGTACTTATGCATATTTTTCTATACAAAAGTTTCTAGGTAAGCTAAGCTAGAATTCCCCCCAGCTAGATGCAACTATACTATGTTTCCAATCCATAAAATTTACACACTTGCCGTATTCTTATCATACTAAGAAAAGAAAAAAAAATCGTACAACCTAACCACGACATTCTTTCCATACACAATTCCATAATCAAAAGAAGAAAAAGATAGCCCACAACCAACACTTAATCATACCGACGTCTCACTCATTCCTACGAGCAACCAACAAGTTACGAGGATCCCAATTGGGAGGCCTCAGCTTCATCTCCAATTCCTTCAACTCACTTTCTTCATTCTCCTTATTGCCTCCCGCACCACCCTTATTTCCTCCGTCAATTCCACCACTGCCACCAGCTTCATGGCTTTTTGGAATATTTTTTATTGCATGTGGACGAATAAATCATATAACGGCAACATATCCAAAGCTTAACCCAAGATGCATATAGGGACTTAAGTCACTCATTCCTTCAAGGCACGAATATTGCACATAGTTGGATAAATTGTATTATGATCAATTCTCCAAAATTCAAGTCAAGGAATATTTTTGAACTTCATTCATTCATATTTATCATTCCTTACTTATATGTGCAAAAGGCATATGGTTGTTAAGCCATCTTTAAAAGGTAAAAGAAAGATGGCATTCTAATCATATTCGAGGGGAAACTCACGACACCTAAGCAAAAGCTTCTAGCATACTAAGCTAGAATGCCCCTTTAACTTATAAAAGATTGATTACTTATCACATGCTACGAGGTACCTAATGCTAAAAGAAGAAAATAAAAGAAAGAAAAGAAGATCCCATAATTCGTCCAAGTCCAACATCTCAAGCAACCGGCGAGCGACGAGGATCTTCCTCGAGCGCCTCTTCAGGCTCCTTTTTCGACTCTTATTCTGGCTCGTTCTCTTCCTCGTCATCACTATCATGCT
>JACFYI010003411.1:2763-25723 GCA_014898755.1 Handroanthus guayacan | reverse complement strand
AAATTGGCGAATTTTAAAATTTGTACGTTAAGGAAATCCTTGGGTGTCACACAAGTACAAGGTTCCCACTTTTCCTTTCCTTCATTAATCCTGCATCTCATGCTGTGGCACTTGATATTCTTTTAGAGCACCTATGTTATACATAAGTAAGGTGTGAGCTATAAGTTCCTTAAGGACCATGTGTGACAGTGAGGCAATTACTCATATAGCACAATTATTATGATAGAGATAAATCACGTAAGCAAATAAATGCTCAATGAAAATAACATAATAAGATAAGATACAAATCAATTAGCTAATGCTGTCACCTTATAACCCTAATCAAGAACATTTCCTTATCTCTCCATGCAAGGTGGCCTCCTTATAGCATATTCCGGGTATATACAATTTACATATGACCATGATTGTCATGAAGCTCTCCATCACATACATAGGGAACTCGAACAGTGGATAGCGTGAATGTTTTTAAAACCAGCAAGCCCTCTACCGCCCGGCTGAATACAACCTTATCCCTCTTAATAATTGTTTTCTTTATAGCTTAAAGGCAAAATAATATTCCACGAATCAAATATTACGATAACACCTAATAAGCAAAAACACTCAAATTGAATGTATCAGCTCCTTTCAAGAAGCCAAATAAATATAAGTCAATCATGCCCATTATCATCTAACATGTAAAATCATATTCCACGCAAAATACAACTAACGAAATTAATAATTGTCAAAGTCATATTAAAGAAGATCCATTATGTAATTTTATTATAAGCATATCAAAATACCTGCACATGTAGAATAACATGTTTGATATATGAAACAAATAAAGCATAATGAAATATCAAGACAAGTAAAGGATTCTTACTTCAATCGCCTAAAATCTAATCTCGTGAGTGATCGATTCCAAGCTCCATCTCCTCTATATATTCAATCCTTATGCAACTTACACACATGAACCAACACACAACACCACATTTATAGGCAACAAATTGGCTTGTAAATGGAATTCTTAATGATTAAGTATGCCAAATCCCATGCACACCATATGTGGCTTCCTACCTATTAAATTGGTGGCTTCGTACAAGAACGGATAGTGTCCCAAGTTTAGTAAATAGAGAAGTGGCCTTTTGCAAAAATGAGCAGTGGCTTTATCCTAAACCAGGCACTGCTCTATATTTTAATTCTACCAATTATCTATGTTATATTCCAATTTGAAAATTTATTCCCCTTATCCAAAATACTTTGAAAATTTATCTTTAGAATTTATTATAAGCATATTATAATTTCTTGACTAAGTTTACTCTTCAATGGAACTTAAATTTATATACATACAGATATATTTTTTCTTAATTTCGCTTAATCTAATGGGTTATATGTAGCCAATTCAAGGATAATTGGTTAGATGAATATAATTGGTTCTTTTGCTTTTAGGTAATGTGTTTTTTATTTGGAGTTATCATCTCTACTGATATAAAATTTACTATTATTTCAAATCTAACATTAGGAGATAAACAATATATGTTCTAAAAGAAGGTTAGCTACTGTTGGGTATCTCATCCCTCTCCCCTTAAAGGAATTTGGTCCCCAAATTCTAACCTGGCATTGTAAAAAGTTCGTGGTACTTCTGTTGCATCTCGCTCTCAATATCCCAAGTAGCATCTCGAGTTCTTTTATGGTGTTGCCAAAGCACCTTGACTAATGAAATTCTTTTGTTTATTGATTCTTGAATTCGATAATGCAGAATCTAAATAGGTATCTCCTCATAAGAAAGATCGTCTTGGACTTCTAGAGAATCGTGATTAACAACATGATCCGGGTTGAGATGATGCATTTTTAGAAGTGACACAACACATCGTGAAATCTAGACAAAGAAGGAGGTAGCACTAAACAGTAGGCTAAATTACCTACTCGCTCCAGGATTTCAAATGACCTGGCATATATCGAACTTAACTTTCCACCTTTCCTATGCTTTATTATACCTTTACGAGAAGATAGTTTTAGAAACACATAGTCACTGACCACAAATTGCAGGTCATCCCATTGATTATCCACATAACTTTTATGTCTAATTTGATCTCGTGCAATTCGTATGATATCGATAGCTTCTTGCACTAAGTCCAATTGAGCGGCTTGATCTTCTAATTTGTGCTTATGTGACGCCCTCCAAAATCTCGGGGATGTGCGGACCCGAGATTCGAGATGCATCACTCGCATTCTATACAATCTAGATCTGATTCAGAATTTCATAACATGATCATTCAAGCTAACATACATAAAACCATCAATAGATTCAAACTAAGTACCATAATGTGCTATTACAATCCAAGAGTTCAAAATACATAAAGTATCTACCTTAACATTACGATCTATTGGGCTATACAAATTCTAAGTTCAAAAGTTCCAAACATGATAGATTAAATTAAATACAAAAGAGTTTACAATCCCAAATCAAGCTACACAATCTATCACATGCTTCAATCATATGTTTATCGAAACTCATGAACCAACATGGCAAATTAAAGTCATGAGTCACTAACCCAGTAAAACCTATAGCATGAAACGAGGAACAAGAGTTTCAAGGAAAATGAGCATATTACTAACAATACAGGAATGTGATACGGAAAGCAATTCAAGTCAATCAAGACAATCAATATACATAGATACATATCTGAAATATTTATCACATTTGAGTCAATAGGCTGAAACAAGCTATTTGGTAGGTCTATCACCCTTATATCTTCAATATAAACATTTCACCCTATCCCTCCAACTCCCGAAGGAGCTCAATCAATCAAAGCACAACCAACGTATGTGCTTAGGGTAGTGCTTTCAGAATTCTACCTCCAGAATCCATCCGAACTACCCGACAATCAGGGATTTCAAGGGTCTTAGTCGACAATCCAATATTGCCCAAGTTCGGTCCCCAATAAACTCCCCTGGGCCCACATTCATTCAATCGTATGGCTTTAGAAATAAAATGGACATTCAATCAATCAATAAACCAACACGGCATATGTTCTATGGCTAACAATATCCATAATATTTCAAATAGGCCAACGTATTCAATCAATCGATTATTTTGAAAATTAGACTATGGACTAGTGGGATTTCATTTTAAAACTTTGTATTACGTTAGAATGTTCGGATATGGACTCAAGATGTCAAGAAATAAGGATTTAAAATACAAGAATCAAGTTGGGTCTGAAACTGGGCGCTTGGGCGCACAAACGGGCGCCTGCGCACTTATAACACCAAAAATTGGGCAGTGGCTGGGTGCTTAAGCGCCCAAGCCACTGTAAAATTTTTATCTTTGGCCCGAGAGTGGGACTTGGGCACCCAGTTAGGCATTGGTGTGCTCAGGCGCTGACTCTCGGGTTGAAATTTGATTTTTTGTCTTTTGATTTTCTTCGAATTTTGATTCAAAAATACATTTTTAAAGTTCTAATATACGTAAAAACATTTATAAAATATCGTTTCAGGTTTTGGTTTTGAAATTTTTTGAGAGATCGTTTTAACATCAAAATATACGGTTTTGTCCATATCCTTTGTTTTTAATCAAATTTTTAGTTCGTTTCTCCTCTTAGTCCACTGTCCATTATTCCAAACTCAATCCCACACATCAATGTGAGAGTCAAGAATGATTCATTTAACGTGGGATCTACATAATCAAGGATTTGAGTATGGATGGGCAAGAATAGCAAATAACCATATGAGTTCACATGCTTAACACATCAAAGGACATCATGTCTTCAATAACTCGAAGCATGCTCGATTATTCAATGAAAAAGCTGGAAACATATGCTCATGGAGAAAAGAAGAAGCTATAAGTCTTACCTCTAGGAGCTTAAACTCAAAATGTGGTTGATCCAAACTTATAACCAACACCTATAGCCATATATATACATTCATGTCAAGCTCTATGAAACCATGACACAAACCATTCTTAAATATATTCATAAGCTTAACTTACCAAATGTTTAGGATGAGCTCACACCCTAGAATCCCTTTTAAGGTTGACCGATTTTTTGCTAGTAGAAAGAGATACAAGTAAAATCCAAATGCCAATATGTTTGAGAGGAGTAAAGTTGCAAAATTTTCTAAATGTTGAGTGTTTGGTTTCTACAGAAATTTTGAGCTGTAAATGGGGTCTATTTATGGAGTCAAGAGGGGTTAATATTGCAAGAATCTACTAGTTGAGGCCCCTTAGAACAAATATCAAACACTTGGAGATTTAATGGACATGTTTGGATGGATGGATGGGATTAAAATCCCATCCATAGGGCAACTATTGCTACTGCTTTTTCGGCTGGCTAATCAGCAACGCCCTTTTCTTTCATTTTTTTTTCTTTTTGAGTTTTCAAATGGTGCTTATTTTATTCAACAATAATAGCTAAGTATTGGGCTTGAATTGGGCTTGTAAATTGGGTCATTTGGGCTCGTTTTCAAGTCGAAGGGTGACAAGAAAATGAAACGTGTTTGCTTGAAATATTTTCGAATGCACAAAATGTGTTTTGAATTTAAAACGATGCTTGATTTTGAAATCAAATAAATTTTCGATAAATCTTCGATTCAAGAATTTTATTTCGGGAATTCTCGGGTGTTACAGCTTATGTTTCTTTGGAGTCCATTGATTTTCAAAATCCCAATGTAAAGGCGATATGCATTTTCTTCATACAGCGCTTCGTATGGTGCCATTCCAATAGTTCACTGGTAGCTATTATTGTATGCAAATTCTACCCAATAGTCTCCATAAGCCTCCAAAGTCCGAAATGCAAACACATAACATATCCTCTAAAACTTGGATAGTTCATTTTGATAGGCCGTTTAATGGATGGTAAGCAGCTGTGTTGAAATTTAAATTTGTCTCCCAAGTATTTTGTAATTTTTGCCAAAATAGTAAGACAAAATTTGGATCTCAATCGGATACAATACTTACTAGGACTCCATGCAGTTGAACAATCTCTCAAGAATATAGTTGCGCTAATTTTTTTGTTGCATCATTCTTTCGTGCTGACAAGAAACGTGCCGACTTAATAAGGCAATCGACAATTACCCAAATGGAATCGTAATCTCCATGAGATATTCGTAGGTCAGTTATGAAATCCATGGTAATGTGCTTCCATTTCCACTTAGGGATAGGTAGGGGTTGTAATAATCCTAAAGGTCATTGACGCTTCACTTTCACTTGTAGGCAGGTTTGTTAGAGTAATGCCCTGCAGCTAATTAATTTTGGCCTATAAACCTGCTCTTTGATTAATATAATCTTGTTTTGTTCAATATGCAAGATGACCTTCTTTCATCATATGTTCATAAAATTATGACTTATCTTAATAATTCATATGGATGAAGCCCTTTAGATCAAACAGGGCTAAGGGACTTCGTCACGGATTGGATGGTGATCATGAAACAAGTCTCTACGATATTTATCTTAAATATTCCAAGTCATAGAATTTTTTATATAAGGGCTGTAACGCCCCCGGATTTCAGGGGCATTTTGCCCTGAGATCCGAAGTGCTACTCACGGACGGATAATCATTCCAAAATCATTAGAAACGTAATGCATAAATATCATTTAAACGAAATTTCATAAAACCCGTCAAACGATCCAAACTAATTCTCAAAATGTATAGCTACAAATCTATTGTCTAAAATTACATAGAGCCTCTAACATAGCAATACAGTACATGTTCTATACATTTCATAAGTCCAAAATATAATTTCGATCTAAAAGACAAAACTAGTCCAGAAGCGATAGACTAATCTAAATACAATATAATTTCAATCTATCATGAGCTCCAATCATTCATTCGTTCATGATTCAAAAACCTACATATTAAATGGGGTCCTGAGTCCATTAACCCAGTAAAACTTATAGCATGCAGAAAAGAATAAGAGTTTCAAAGAACAGAAGCATATCAATAACAATACAAGAATGTGATACGGATAGCAATCGGAACATTCAAGACAATCAATATATACATATATTTATCACATTCAAGTCCATAGGCTGAATCAATCTTTTGGTAGGTCTATCACCTTTATAACTTCAATGTATACATTTCGCCTTATCCCTCCAACTCCCGAAGGAGCATCATTCAATCAAGAAGCACAGCCAACGTACGTGCTTAGGGTAGTGCTTCAGAATTCTACCTCCAAAATTCGTCTGAACTACCTAACAATCAGGGGCTCAAGGGTCCTAGTCGACAATCCGATACTGTCCGAGTTTGATCCCCAAGAAACCCCACACAAGCCCACAATCAATCAATCATATGGCTTTAGAACGAAATGGATAATCAAACAATCAATAAGCCGATATAGCATAAAGTTCTAAGGCCATCAAATAACAATAACATTTGAATAGGCCAAAACATATTCAATCAATCAATCATTTCGGAAATTCGACCATGGACCATAGGGTTTTTATTTCAAAACTCGTATGACGTTAATAAGATTAGATATGAAATAAAGTTTTGAAAATCAAGTTGGACCGAAAGTGGGCGCTTAGGCTCAAAAACGAGCGCCTGAGCGCCCAAAACAAGAGTTTTGGACAATGGGTTAGGCGTTTGGGCGCTCATGAACAGTAATTTCTGCGAAAGTGGGCGCTGGGGTGCCCATATGCGTGCGCTTGAGTGCTCACTCTCGGGTTGAAATTTGATTTTTTGTCTTTTGATTTTCTTTGAATTTTGGATCCAAAAATACATTTTTAAGGTTCTTAAATACGTAAAAACATTTATAAAACATCATTTCAGATTTTGGTTTTGAAATTTTTCAAGAGAATATTTTAACGTCGAAATGTACAGTTTTGTCCATATCACCTATTTTTCAAACGTTTTTAGTTCGTTTACCTCTTAGCCTATGGTCTATCATTCAATACTCAATCCCAAGTATCGATATAGAGTTTAAGATGAATCATTTAGCATGAGATTTACATATTCAAGAGTTGAGCATAGATTTTTGGCAAGTATAACAAGACAACAATATAGATTCTCATGCTCAACATGCTAATAGCATCAAGTATTCAAAGCATGCTCGATCAATCAACGGAAAACTGGAAACACATGCTTATGGAGAAGAGGAGATGCCATAAGTCTTACCTCTAAGAGCTTAAATCCGAAAATGTGGTCGATCCAAGCTTATAATCACACCTATAACCATATATATATTCATGTTAAGCACTATCATATATATCACTTAATCAATCTTTAAACACAAGCTTAAGGCCACTTACCAAGTGTCTAGGTTGAGTATTCACCTCCCAGGATCCCTTAGTGCAACCGGTTTTAAAAGAGAAAAGAATGAAAGTGAGTTTAAGTGTAAAATGTGTTTGAGACTTGAAATTTTCTACAGAATTCTTTGTGAACCAAAAGAGCTTATTTGTCGGAGAAACTTGGGGCCAAAATGGGAGAATCTAAAAGCTTAAACCCCCCAAAATAATTTCCAACAAATATAGCTAGGTAGGGTGGTCTATTAGACATCATAGGATGGATGGATGGGATGAAAATCCCATCTAATGTGATCTTGCTGCTACTGTTACGGCTGAGCTCTTTGGTTTAGATTTCCTTTTCCTTTTTCTTTCATTTTTTTGAATTTCAATTGTGTCCATTTAGTCAATAAAAGTGGCTATGGGTTGGATTATGTTTTGGCTTGAATTGGGCTTGTAAATTGGGTCATTTGGGCTTGTTTTTGGGTCGAGACGTGACGTGAATTTGCAACATATTGGTTCGAAATATTTTTGAATACGTGAAATGTGTTTTGGTTTTAAAACGACGTTTGATTTTGAAATCAAATAAATTTTTTATAGATCGGCGATTCAAGAATTGTATTTAGGGATTTTTGGGTGCTCGTTTGGATCAGAACGAGGCACGAAAATAAAACTTAAATGTACAAAAATCTTTTGAATGCACAAAACTTACCTTGATGTCAAAACGATGTTCATGATTTTGAAAATAAAAAATTAGTTATTCAAGATTTTATTTTTAAGGGAATTTTGGGGTGTCACAAGGGCATCCTAGATTCAAATAGACTTACACTAATGATGCATATATCCAAAGAGTTCGACAATTGCTCCCTTTCATGAGCAAATGATGTACTTGACATTGGTGCATGTTGTTGGGTGCTTGTTAGAGAACAAATTCACTGAATAACTTACCAAAAAAACTCATAAAGTAGCTGTAGTGGCATTTGGTAATGAGAATTTCTCTTACTTATGCTAGTACATGTAACTAGTCCTTTTACTTGACGAATCATAGCAATCTTATGGCAGGTCATTGCTGTTTGATGCGTGTCTCGATCCCTTGGCGGTTCATATGAGGTGATCATTGGGTATGAACTATCTATGCGTGGAGGCTTGTGAGTTTCAATACAGGATCCGATTTCTCATCTAATAAAAGAGTGCACCTAGGATGCTCAATTCACTAAAATCCTTGTGCAATGTGATGCGACTATTTGGAAAGGAATTTTCAAATGAGGTGTCACATTGAACCGTTCAACAAGAATAGAAGTATTAAGGCTATTAGAGTACTGAAAATACGATGACCTTAGGCCCTGATCTAGAGATAGGAGTTAGAAGAACTGTATTTGTATGGAATGTGTAAGTGGAAAGGGTTCACACCAAGATTAATTTCACCAATCGATTGGACTCCATAGGCTTGTGGCTAGATATTAGGAACTCTAAGAATGAATAGAGATTAATTCTAGTAAGTGGTTAATTAAAGGAGTTTAATTAATAGGCATAAATATTTGAATATTTATTCACTACTTAAATCACAAATTGTTGCAATCTCATGTCTAATTAATTGATAACTGTAATGGATCACCGACAAAAGCCTTGATGGGAACATAAAATTAATTGAGAGTCATTTAAACGGTTTAGATGATTAACTTAATATAGACTAAGTAGAAGAGAGAATTTTGACTAATGTCAAATTGCTGACTAAAGTCAAAATTAAGTAATTGACTAGATTAATTTGAGGAGTCAAATTCGTCTATTAATTTAATAGTTAAATTATCCAATTAATTTGAGGTGTCAAATTGATAGGCCAATTTAAATTTTGGAGGCAAATTCGAAAGGGAATTTAGATAGATTTGAGTTGGCAACTAATTAAAGAGTTAATTAACTTACTAATACAAACTCATATACTACTTAAACTTCAATTGGACCAATGAGATTTTGAGAGAATTTAGAGCATGGATGGTGTGACCATCCATCTAAAAAGATCTCAAAATATCCAGTCTACTTTGCAATCCAAGTGGACTATATATATACATATATGGCCGGCCACCCACACACACTTTACACATCATATAGTTTGAATTTCCCCTCTAAAAGTCTCTCCAAAAATATCTCTTCTCTTCTCTCTCTTAAATTTCCATTGAAGAAGATATAAATCTAGTCTTCATCTTCTTCAAGTGTTCACCAAAGATCAAGGTGTGTGGACTAATCATTAAAGATCTTACATTTAGAGGATTGCTTGTTGAAAATCCTTGCATTTTGGATCAAAATTGGGGCTACCTCACTTGGAGAAATTAGCTAAGAAAAAAAAGGAAGAAATCCTTTGGAGAATTTGGAACTTCCTAGATCAAGGCTTGAGAATTGGTGACCAAGATCTGAAGATTGGAGATTTAGACTTCAAGCTTAGAGATTAAAGTTTGGAGCTTGTAGATCAAAGCTTGGACGAAAGAGATCTTGCCTGACGTTAGAGATTTTGGATTTTGCTCTAAGGTAGTCTTCTTCTACTTTTAATTTATTTGGTTGCATAAATTGATTCAAAGAGATACATGGTAATTAATGTTGATTAAGTTTAAATTTTCACTGCATCTATGATTTTTGTAATCTACTTTATCTCTTTCCACTTTAAGTGGCATCATAGGCATGATTTATGCACCTTTTTAAATTAAGCCTTCATTGACTCATGTAATGGATTGATGAAAAACTTGGTGATCTTAATTCAATTTGATGAATTGGAGGTCATCAAGTTTTTGGATAGGGCTTAGTTGTTGGATTAGATCCATATTGTTAGCTTAATTTTGAACTTAGAGAAAAGTATATTAAGCCATCCGAACTATGCACATTTTTGCACTTTGCAATCTTATCACAAGAACGTTTTTGCCATCTCAACCATGCAAAATTTTCGCTTTGCAACTTAGTACATTTTTCGGGGAATATTTCACTAGAATATTCACACATTGGACACGTGTTGGAATATTAAGGTAGGAAAGTGTCATTTTACCACCTAAACTTTGCAAAATTTCACATATTATAACCTACCGATGGAATATATCCACTGGAAAATAGATCGGGTTGCAAAGTGAAAAATTTTACAAAGTTGATATGGCAAAGTGTAGCATTTTTTTAATTAGGTTCCAAAAGTGCAAAAAATGCCCATAGTTCGAGTTACTTAATGTATTTTTCTCTTGAACTTATCTATGTTTTATCCATTCATAATGGATTAAATTGATTAATCGAATGCGTAAATGGAGTTATTTTGGAGTTTGATTCCTTGTGGATGATCATTGATGTGTTGATGCTTTAAAAATCTAGAAATCACATTGAAAATGGTGCAAAAGCGATCAAAAACAAAATTGGACGAAAATGTGCCGAATTAGATTCTAGCGCGTGCACAACTGCGCACAAAATTGTTTGCACCTGTGCCTAGTATGGGTGATCGTGGTTAGAATTTTGTGCAGTTACACCCAATCCAGAAACAAAATTTTTTCGTGATCAGAATTTTGTGCGGTTACACCCAATCCAGAAACAAAATTTTTTTCGTGCTTAGAATTTTGTGCGGTTACACCCAATCTAGAAACAAAATTTTTTTATACTCTGCTTCATTTTTGTGTTGTTTTTAATAATAAAATGTTTATATGATTATCCCTAGGTGTTATAAAGTATTTATAATTAATCGAATTCCGAATTTAAGTGTCATTATGTGTTGATTAATCAATTGAAGTATCATATTGTGTAAATGTTACATATGTTGATGGCTTGATGTGTGTTTAATTTGCTTAAGCACTTTAAATTGTTGTTTTCATGCTTTTAATTGTTGAATGTATGATTGTGATGATGAATGGATAATGGCGATCATAAGCCTAAAATAAAATTGATTTTATTTTATTTATTGGTTTGTAATTAAATGGGGCTTCCATCCCCCTTTTCATCCTTATAATGAGAGTAATTATTACGATGATGAGGTTTTCATTTTCTTTTGGTGATCCATGCCATGGATGAAGAAGATTGAAGGAGTTCAAGATTGAAAGCCATGTATGCATGGTAATGCATATGTAATAGATTAGATCTATTTATATTAATTACTCACCTAAATCTTTTCCTTGTAATAGATTAGATTTATTCCTTTCAATCTATTCCTTTTAATTACTAGGATGATGAGGTTTTATTTTCTTTTGGTGATCCATGTCATGGAGGAGGAAGATTGAAGGCTATGTATGCGTGGTGGTAATGCATACATAATAGATTAGATCTATTCCTTTTAATTACTCACCTAAATCAATTAGATGATGCACTAATGGCTTTAGGTGCATCACTTAATTAAGGCTTATGATCATCATGTTGTAAGTGCATGCTAGGTTTCACTTATTTATGCCTTCATTATCCTATATTTGTTTGTTGATGCGTGTTTAGAGTAAAGAACCTAAATAAGTTGGATTAATTGATGAGATCTTTCAAGCATAAAATCCCCATTTAGAATGTCTAAGTTTCTCAAATATTAAGTTATGGACGAAATTAAAGAGAGTTTTAATGGATCCATGCCTTTTACCAATAGGTTCAATCATGGGACACAACCATGTTGGTATGTTGTCTCACGAGTTATGGAACATGCTTTCAATGGAAAGCCATGATTTTGACCTAGGCATACGATGCCCCTTTGTAGCAATTTAATTGTGATGTTGACTCACGAGTCGTGGAATGTCATGATTAAGTTGTTAAAAGAATGATCGGTAGGTTTAAGTTAACACTTATTAACATAGATGTAGCGCCCCGGGGTCCCAGTGCACTTCCGCCCTAGTTTCCAGGACGTTACTCACAATCGTTAATAAACATAGTTTTACTAAACACTAAAAACAACATGAACACATTAAAAGAAGAACTTATCTCAAATATATTACATCTAACTCATCTTAAATACATCCATTCTTATAAAACTTATTTTACATATTCCCATATATGGAATATTTCAATAAAACTTAATTTCAATCAATTCAATAAAACTTATTTTTGATTATTTTGATAAAGTTTATTTTAAACTTTTCCACGAAAATTTTCCTTAATTTCTCAATAGAACTTAGGTTAAATATTTGTATAAAGTTTAGTTTAATATTCAAACGACAAACTATGTTCATTTCTCGTGCAAGAGCAACCATTAATACTAAAACATAAGCTTATAAAACTTAACTAGGCTATAATTTACATCATGTACAAAATTCTAGTTTCATAGGATATCAACCCTGTCTTACAATCACACTATAATTTACATCTTAATACACACTAGCCATAATGTTAAGTCTACGAAAATACAACCCAAAATACTAAAAAAAAACTAATCTAGAGGCTCCGCAGTAAGGTAGGTCACGACCTCGCCATACGTATAAGTGCTCGTAGAAAGAAACCATCCACCTGGGGCTCTCGATACAACGAAATGGACATGGACGGAGAATTCAATACTTCGGCGTCTCTTGTGATCGTCCACAATGAATAAAATAGGAAAACACAACCTTAATTCCGAATGACTCATCTACATATTTTAAAGAGATTTAAAGTAAGTCGAGAGACTTAGTAAAAATCATAACGGGAAATCAAGGAATAGAACTCAATGAATTGATAAAAGATATCAAGCTAAACATTGACATTCATACCAAAGTTGATAATTTAATGCAATTGTGAACTCGGAGAATCAAACATATCATGAATGTAAAAAAAAAAAATCATTTAGGCTGAACTAGTATTTGGTGGATCTGTTACCCTTATATCTTCAAACATTATCATCCTTGTTCCTCCATTTTGCCTCTCGGGTGGCCGCCCAAGATAAGCCACTAAACAATAGGCACGGTCGATCGCGTGCCGAGCATAACTATTCAGAAACCTACCTCCAAGTTCCCTCCTAGCTATCTCAATGTTAGAGAAATCTCAAGGGTTAGGTCGACGTGCCGTAACGCCCAACCAATTCCCCCTTAAGGTTCTTGGGGCCCAACACTCATGCATTTAGGTTTTTCATTTGTGGAGCATAAAAGAAAAATCAATAATCAATATTAAAATTCAAATAATAGAGATACAGAGGTCAAGGAATGCGGATATGGGTATAAGAATTCTAATTGGATCATCATATTAGATTTAAAGGGTTTAGGGGATGATTTTTGAGGATGGTTTTAAGAAAATCACCAAACATCTCAAGTTTTGAGCAAATTCTGGATGACAGTGATTTTTCAAGCTATCTTAAAAATACATTCTGATGAGTTAAAATTGGCAATTTAGTTCTAAGACTATCCAGACTCGACAAGCTTTTCAACGGTGATTTTATATTGAAAATCTAGCGAGTAAAACTCTAGTTATAAATTTTTAAAGTTGATACAAGAATCTGCTGAATCCACGAATCAACTGGACAGGTTTGAGTTCACAAAATATTTTGGGTTGATTCCTTCATGGATTTTAAAATTTCTTGAGCCTATTGTTATCTACACTTAACAAGGTTTCCAACCTATATTTTTTGGTTCAATTGGTGAGAAATGAGTAGTTTCCAATGAGTTGAAGTTAGGGAAAGAGTTAGGACCAGTTCCAGTGCATCCCCTGCTACCCGAGAAAACTGACATGTTGGGATTAAATGGTGTTTTTGGGCTTTTTCTTTCATGGATTTGGGTGATTCTTGATTCTAATGATAACTAAACTCAATAAGGTTTCAAGTGGTGTATTTTGTGGAATTTTTGGGCTTGTGGATGTCTAGGTATGAATTTTTGAACTTAAGGTTAGGACAGAGACCTCCCCTGTTCCAGCCAAAATGGCAAGTTTTATTCAAATGCATTTTCTTCTGTTTCCCTCTGTGTTTTCGGGTGATTCTTGGTTTTATCATCATTTAGACTCGAATAGGTTTCTAAAGGTACCTTATATGAAATTTTTTAACTAGTAAAAATGGTGTTTTTGATTTTTCAAAGTGAGGTGAGTGTTCTGCCTTTTCTACCCAAGAACAGTCCAAGTTTTCAATACTTTATTAATTTGGGAAATCACTTAACCACTAAATCTAAGTGATGATCCACTATCATCCTTATAGCTCTAAGGTCAAGTTCATGGTTCTTTAAGTTCTAATCAAATTTTGCTCCAATAACAATAGCATCAATCACATGAGAATAGCCAAATACTCATATCATCACGACATAATCAATTTAAGGCCAAAACAAACATTCTCTTAGCAATAACATCAATTTACGAATCAAAAGAAATGGAACCATGATCTGGAAATTGAGTACAAGGGAGTGGAGTGTTATGATTTTTACCTTGTATGGTGGTTTGACTTGAAGATTCAACTATCTACTTCACTTAATCCACTAACACCTAGCATAGAAATAAATTCCCTTAAGTTCATATAATTTTCAACAAATCTACTTACTAAACATAACCAAAACTTACCTAATCTTGTAGATTTGAGGTTAGGAGAGTTGCCCAAACAATTTTTCTTTAGGTTCTATGGGTTGAAATTGAGTGAAAGTGGAAAGTTTTTGTTCTTTTTTTTTCCTTCTTCTTCTCGTTTTTCTTGGCTAATGGCTGAGGTTCTTTTGTGTTTTTCTCTCTTCTCCCTCTTATGTATACACATTCTAAGGTATATACATATATGTATTTTAGTATAGTATACAGTAGAGCATTAAATGGAGCTTATGATGGTGTTGGGCATGAGCTAAGCAATGAGCTCATTTAGGCTATTCTAGGGGCTAACCACTTGTTCTTATTTCATAAAATCTCACATGTGGAGTGTGTGCAAGTGGGTGTGTTCGGCTGAGCTTAATTTCCCTTCCTTTTTTTTTTCAAAAATCAAGAATTGGGCTTAGTTTGTGGGCTAAAAAAAGGGCAATGCATTGGGCTCAATTCCTTGGGTCCATGGGCTTGGTTTTGGATTAAAAATATCATATTTGGTCCATATGTGATTGAAATAATATTTTTGGTTGCTAAATTGAAGTGATTTCGCCGTTTTGAAGTTTTTTGGACAATAGCGATAAAAATCGTTTAAAACGGCGCTATATTTTAAAATTCATGAAACATTGGGGTGAAATTGATAATTCAAGAATATTTTGGGCTAAAATATTATTTTTGAAGTTAAGGGTGTGGTCTTGGTAAGTTTTGGTTGAAAGAAAAAAATTTTAAGATGAGTTTTTCTCTTATTAAGAATTTATAGCTGTAAAATGGAATAATTTTTTAAAACTAGAGATTTAAATATATGGTTATAGGCATCTTTGGGGAAAAATAGTAATTTCAATAATTCTTTGGTTGGAAATAAAATTTTTTAAAGATATTAAAACATTTCTACTCGTGAGAAAAATCTTAAATCGGCGAAAAATCTATTACCGATTTAAATTTTCTCAAAACGTTTTAAAGTATTTATTAATTAAATAAGAGGGTTTTAAGGTTTAAATTAAGGAAATTGTAGGGTATTTACAATAGATATCTCAAAAGTCGTGGGTGTATATTAAAAGTGAGGCAAAACATATTAAGAATTGTATAGGAATGCAATTGGTAAATGTTACCTACCTTAGAATTCGTAATAGATGTTTCACGAGTTGTGGGTCTATTATCAATGTCTTAGGACCTCAATTCTCACTAGGAAATATGATTTCTGAAATTCTCAATGAGGGTAGAGAATTTGAAAAATTAGTGGGAGATAAAATGTGATGACCCGAAAATTTTCTTAATCTTGATTGAATAATTTCTTTTTCATTTGAGAATTATTGCCCTTCAATTTGAAAAATCTTTGAGTTTCTTTACAGCTAAATTTCTCGATAAGAAAATTTCGTTTCAAAAATTTCTTTTGGTCCAAAATTCGTCAAAAACATCTTAATAACTTTAAAAATAATATTTTAGACCTAAAAGATTCTTGAAATTTCGTTTCAACCTCTAGGTTTCAAAATTTCAAAACCTAGCGCCGTTTTAAATAATTTTAATTGCTATTATCCGAAAAACTTTAAAACGGTAAAATTATTTCGATTTTGCAACCGAAAATTTTATTTCAATCAAATATGGGCCAAAGACATCATTTTCTAACTGAAATCAATGCATAATAGCCCAAGAGTTGAGCCCAAGAGTTTATTAAAATTTTAAGGCCCAAGTCCAAGTCCAATTCAAATTTTTGAAAAAAACCAAAGAGAGAAAATTCAGCCTTCAGTTGAAACATGCACACACACACACACACACACAATATGTGAAGACAAAAAACAAGACAAGAGCATGTGGGATTTTAACTCTCTAGAGACATCCAAGCCACCTCATGCCTTAAGTCATCTTCCAACACTATCATTTCTTGCATTAATTATCACGTGTAATTTTTATTGAAAATACATACATGTATATACTTGTAGAGAGTATATACACAAGAGAAAGAGAAAGAAAAATAAACAACTAACCATTGTCTTCTTTCTTCCTCAAGTGGTTGAAAATTGTGAGTGAAGTGTAGCCAACTTTTCTTTCAATTTCCTTCCAATTTTAAACCATCAAACTTAAGGGAGTTTATAAGGGACATCATATGTTCATCACACCTTCAAGTTTTGGTAAGTTTTAGTTGAGATTTTAGTGGTTATTTGCTTAAACTAAGTGGACACTAAAAGGGATTTCTTGATGATAGGAATTGATTGAAAAGCTTGAAGGAGACTCTTGGAAATTATAGAATTTGGATAGCAAAAAGGTAAGGATCATGATTTCCCCCTCTTCATGTCCTTCACATTTGGTTCCTGGCTCCAATCTCTTGGAAATTCCATTGGTCATATGTTTATTAGTATGTTTGATGATAGAAATCTTGGTTATCATGAGCTTATGTTGCTGGATCTACTTGAAAATTTGCTGAGATGATGTTGATTGAGCTTGATTTAGCCTATATATTTTGAACCATGAATCTGACCCTAGAGGATATAAGGAACTTAGGGCGCGTTTGATATGAAATGTTGTAATGCCCCGGATTTCAGTGCATTCCGCCTCGAAATCCGGAGTGCTACTCGCTTACGGAACTTAACTAAAACCATAAATAGAAATTCCAAAACATAATTCCATACTTTAACGATTCAAATGTTCCGAAAATTACAAAATCCAAACTTCAAGCCAAACATACCTATAGTCCAAACGGGAACCAACTAAACCAAAATATTACATCCAGATATCCTAACTATTACAAGCTGACAATCTATGCATTTTTAACGAATCATAAATCTAAACGTTCGACATGCCAAGATATATGCTTATATACAAAATTCCAAGATAAGCGCCATGAGCTAGTACGGAGCTTCAGTCAGTCAGTCCACAGTCTAAGAACCTACATGATGTTTATGGAATCATGAGTCCACTTACCTAGTAAAACTTATGGCATAGGACTGAAGTACAAGATTAAACGATGAACATATCAAGAACGGATATCATAAATGTGACTTCATATAATATTTCAGAACGAATGAGTATCATAAATTATACGTCACATTCATGTCAATAAAGCTTATAAGGCTGATTCAAATGTTTGGTGGATCTGTCACCCTTATAACTCCAACATATAACATACATATACTCCTTATCCCTCCATTTTACTTCTCCGAGCCGTCGCTCAAGGAGAGCCATACAATATTCGAGACACAGTCGCTACAGCATGGTCGACCAAGAGTCACAGGAGTAACACTTCGGAATCCTACCTCTAGGACCCCTCCGAGTTATCCGTCATATAGGAATTTCCAAAGACTCAGATTGTCGACCCGATATCGCCTAATCCAATAACCCTAAAAAGCCCCAGGGCCCAACATTCATATGTTCATATAGGCTTGGAACAACTGAACATATCACAAACATATCGGAATCATATAGCCACTTCAAGCACATTTTCAATTGGCCGATCATATCAAACAAACAATTCAGAATTTAGCCATTCATATCAATCAAACGGTTCAGAATAAGATCAAACGGAACATATCAGAGTCATATGGCCACAATGGCTCATATCAAGTGGACGAACAAATCAAACATACGAATCGAGTTTGGATCTTAGACTTAGGGATATTATTTTAAAAACTTAAAACATTCTCAAGAAATAAAGTATGGACTTGGTTTGGCAAATCAAAATTAGAACATAAATATTTGAAACTCGAATGGGCGTTAGAATGCCCAATTTAAAAATTGGATTGTTTCAACAAAAGCAAAAATTTTCGATCAATCATAAATACAAACAATTCGATTGGGGTTTTAAACATATAAAAATCATTTCTAAACTCTAAATATTTTAAAAACATAATTCTTAGGCATATTCAAAAAATTGATATTAATTTGTAGAGGTTTATAGTGAAAAATAAGTTCAACAATAATGATTTGTCTTAACTTCGAACATAAGAAAACTGTTTAAAATCTTTAAAATATCTTGAAGAAATAAAATACAAACTTAAGTTAACAAAATGGATTCGAAATAGAGGGGATTTAGCTACTGGAATGCACGCCTCAGCGCCAATTCGGGCACTCAAGCGCCCAGAAGCCAAAATGGCTATTGGAATGGGCGCTCCAGTGCCCAAACAGTAACCGAGAGCAAAATTTTTTTTTAAATAATTTCTGGGAATTCTTCATAATTTTTTCTACAACTTTTGTAAAGCATGTTCTATAAAATTCTAAGCCTAATCATTTTTAAAAAATTAAAGAAATTAACTAAAATTAATTTTTCAAAAGTTATATGTCACTTCTGTTTCTTTCATTTTTATTTCAAATCTACCGTTTCTATTCCAAATACACATTTTTGAGATGTTCTTAGGTGTAATAAAATTTATAAATCTTAGTTTTGGTTTTGAGAATTTTTGAAAGATCGTTTTCAAGTCGAAAAACACGATTTTAGTCCATATCTCTTGTTTTCAATCAAATTTTAGTTTGTTTCTCCTCTTCAAAACTCAATCCAAAGCATAGGTATAGATTTTACGAGGATTCATTAAGCTTTGGATTTACATAATCATGGAATAGAACTTATAAATGGCAAGGAACAATAACGGTAACAACATAAGCTCATAATATTTCAACGAAGATCAAGATAAACAATAGCTCATGCTCATTCATTCAAGGAGAGAACTAGAAACATATGCTCATAAAAAGATCAAGGAAGCCATAAGTCTTACCTTTAAGAGCTTAAACCCAAGAATGTGAATGATCTAAGCTTATAACCAACACCTATAACCATTTACATATTCATATCAAGCCCTATATAACATACCATTAACCATCACATAATCATTCTTAAATCACAAGTCTTAGGTCACTTACCAAGTGCTAGAGTGAGAGTTCATACACATAAGAATCCCCCTTTAGTGCAATTGGTTTTATGGAGAGAAGCAATGCAAGATGAAGCTTATAAATACAAAAGTGTTTGAGAGATGAGAGTTGCAGCAGAAATATTTGAACCAATGAGACTTGTTTATAGAACAAATTTGGGCCAATATTGCAAAAATTTTAAAGCTTAAGCCCCCTAAAATAAATACCAACTTTTGGTAATAGGGTAGGGTGGCTTTGGACAACATAAGATGGATGATGGATGGATAGATATCCCATCCATTGGCAAAGATGGTAGGCTGCTGCTGTTTCTGCAAAATTCATTTTCTCTATTTTTTTTTTAATTGAAAGATGCTTTATTTGGTCAATTTTGATGGCTAGGGTTTTGGGTCACATTTTAGGCTTGTAAATCGGGCTAACAAGGCTCGTTTTCGGGTCGAAATTTGACGAGAAATTGAAACTTGTTTGCTCAAATGTATTTCGAATGCACAAAATGTGTTTTAATTTTAAAATGACGTTTGATTTGAAATCGAATAATTTTCCTAAAATTCATCAATTCAAAAATTTTATTTAGGGAATTCTCGGGTGTTACACTCTCCCTCCCTAAAAGAATCTAGTCCCCAGATTCCTACCTCATATGAATAGGTAGGGATATCTACTTCCCTTATCGTTCTTACACTCCCAAAATATCCTAACTTCGAGTATCTAATAATTTCTAAATCTCTTGAGCCTAATGACCCCGGATATGAGCAGGATTTCTATATTCATAGGTTGGTATGCGAATCTTATAGGGAATCGCCATATTTTGAAGGGTATTTCAAAATTCCTAGAATGACTTCTAGAGATAGGGAACCGTAGCACTAGGAGTAATTAAAGCCGTGCACATAAAGTCTGAATTCAGGCTTCACCTCCATCAACTTGAGTGGGGTTCATTCCCTCTTCTCCAGTCAATGCATAAGCTCGAGCTTTAACTTGGGGTGGTCCAACTGCGCCCTGTTGCAGCTAATTCAGTATCCCGAATTTCACATTATTGCGGTTCCATGGGCAGTCCTTAAGCAAGTGTTGGTCGCTCCCGCAAGCGAAGCATTTTCCTAATTTTCTCTAACACTTATTTTCTGTATGTGTATTGCCTCCACAGAAACTGCAATTTTCTTTTTCTGTGGCCATTGGAGTTTTTCCTTTATCAACTGATGGCGTTACGTCCACTATCTTAGGTTTCTTGCCAGAGAAACCTTTCTCCCCTTCTTCTTGGTTAGCACTGACCGACCTCTTTCCTTTTTTCTTTTCATCTATCTTGCGGAGCTCCTGAAACTCTGCCTCAAGCTCCATTGCTGTCTCAACAGCGCTATCATAATCATGAGGCCAATTTATGGCCAATGCTCTCCTCAGCTCGGGTCTTAGGCCTTCAATGAATTTCTTTCGTCGCCTATCCTCGTCAACCAATGCGTGTGGGGCATATTGGATGAGCCGATTGAACTCAGCTTCGTATTTGGCCACCGTCAGCGACCCTTGGATTAATATCATAAACTCTCTCTCTCTTAAATCTTTGACTACTTGGGGAATGAATTTCTTCAAGAATTCCTCCCAAAACTGTCTCCAAGTTCCTTCAATCTCTTCTCTTTCCTATTTTCTTTCTATAATCGCCCACCAATGACATGCACTCCCTTCAAACAGGTATGTAGCAGACTTTATTTTCTGCGCGTCCAAGTAATTCAAAGCTCGAAAAGTCTTTTCTACCTCAACCAACTAGGGCTCAGCTTTTCGATCATCAAGTTCTCCATCAAAGCTAGGCAGATTAAACCTTAGAACCTGGTCAACATCTTATCTTCTGATTCCTCCTCTTGTCCTTGTCCCGGCTAACCCTGGGATTGGTCTCGATTTAAGGCTTGTCGCAGGAGGGTAAGGAGTTGTTCGGCTATAGGCTCATTTTGCGGATGGGTTCTGTGGCGAGATTCATTTCGCACTTGAGGGTTTGGTTCAGGTTGTTCTTGACGAGGTATAGAGTTTTTATCCACATTAGAAGTGTCAGGTGCCCTAATTTCTTCGCGTAACACTAGTCTTGGTCTCCCTTGTTTTCGTGTGGGTCTATTACGGAACGTGTTGCCACTAGATGACATCTTGATTTGAAATTTGTAGAATGAATGAATGTTATAGTAGCAAGACGAGGTTACTAGTGTGCATAGACGGACATACTAAATCATAAGGTACGAAATGACAAGATTTCAAGTCATAAGAACATTTCTTTCATTCAAATCGATGCAAGGCTTACACATTCAATCATTTATGATTATAGAACCATCTTTAAAACATAAAAGAAATATGGCTCTCTAACTACATCCAAAATGGGAAAATTTCTAAATATTAACCTATACAAAATACTTCTAGCTATTCTAAGCTAGAGTCCCCCATTTACTTATGAGATTCCATAGTTACAATACTACCTAAAAGAAGAAAGAAAAATGAGAGAGAGAGAGAAGGAAAGAAAAGATAATCCATCGTCCAACGTTCATATCAAGCACCCGGCGGGCAATAAGGATCCTCGACGAGCTCCTCTTTTGGCTCCATTTTTGGATCCTCTCCCGGGTCATCATCATCATTCCCACATTTACCACTCTCAGTACTATCAGTTTTGCCACTAACCCCACCATTCTTGTTGGAATCCATCCTCATCCCTTACCTCTCAAACACCAGTATAGCCTCTTTACTTATGTAGTCCTGTGCCTTCAATTCAAGACCAAATGCCGCGTCCTTTAGATGTTAGGAAATTTCCTCAAGTTGGTCCATCACTTCCTTGAGCCGTTGTTTGAAATACAATCGATTGCTTGTTGCCATGCTTTTGAAAGTGGCACATTAGGCTTGATGCCTATAGGCCATCTTCTCCATTTTATCTCTAGCCCACTTCTTATGGTCTTAGTGTAACATATATAGTTTTGCATATACATGCTTCTAACACTCGGTTTCTTTTCTTTTTTTTCCATCTACCACATCGGAATAAAATGAACAAGGCTAGAGACAAGGAACGTGAGCAAAGGCAAAATTCTACAAATCTATACCATCGAGGTTTCTTATCCTAGGCTCTGATACCACCTGTAATGCCCCGAATTTCAGTGCATTTCATCCCAAAATTCGAAGTGCTACTCGCTCACAGAACTTAACTAAAACTATAACCAGAAATTCCAAAACATAATTCCATAACTTAACGATTCAAATGTTCCGAAATTATAGGCGGAAAATTTCCAAAATTCATTACAAAGTCCAAACTTCAAGCCAAACGTACCTTTAGTTCAAACGGGAACCAACTAAACCAAAATATTACATCCGGATATCCTAACTATTACACGCTGACAATCTATGCATTCTTAACAAATCATAAATCTAAACGTTCGACATGCCAAAATACATGCTTATATACATAATTCCAAAATGAGTGCCATATGCTAGCACGGAGCTTCAGTCAGTCAGTCCACAGTCTAAGAACCTACA
>JACFYI010003407.1:83065-100556 GCA_014898755.1 Handroanthus guayacan | reverse complement strand
TTATTATCCGTATCACATTCTTGTATTGATTTTGATATGCTCATGTTCTTTGAACCATTTACTCTCTTCCGCATACTATAAATTTTACTGGATCAGTGGACTCATGACCCTATTTAACATGTAGGTTCCGGAAACGTAAATGAATGAACGATTGAAGCTTGTAATAGATAGCATGACTTATTTTGGTTTTGACGTCCCTATTTGTATCTTGATTTGAATTGCCACTTTTGGACTTAGTTAGCAAATGGGATGAACAGTATGCTTTGAACTTATCACATGTATAGGATGATGGACTGCAATATTTAGATCGATTGCTTTATGTACTTGAACTCTTGGATTGTAATAGTAAGCTATGGTTATTAGTTGAATCTATTGACGGCCTTTATGTAAGATAGTTTGTATTACTATGTTTGAATTTCTGAATCGAATTTAAATTGTATAGAATGCGAGTGGTGCACCTCGGGTCTTGGGTCCGCACATCCCCGGGATTTCGGGGAGCGTCATAATAGATCGACAAGAGCATATTTCATAACGATCCCAAACAAACAGCTCAGTAAGAGCATAAAGCAATTCAAAAGCACAAACATAATATACAATCGTATAGCAAAGGCAGAACGATTATATTGGTGGGTCTGTGACCCTTACAACTCCATTTTTTCACAATATCCTTATCCCTCCAAAGATCCCATACTCGAGTGGCCACTCGAGTTGGTGTTCTAATGTTATGGTGTGACATAATTATCGACGGTTTGCATGTCACAGGCTAGTCCTCGAAAAATCTATCCCAGGTCTCTTTGGAACTACCTAAACAAATAGGAAACCCTTCAGGGGACTAGTTGTCGGCCCAATGCCGCCGAACATCCCTCCTGTGATTTCCCAGGGCCCACAAAACGATCTCACAATAGGTTTCAACAATAATGAGATTTGTCCGAATTGAAATTTTCGAAGTTCAAATGAGATTCGAAATTTCTCAATCGAGTTTTCAATCGAAACGATCACACAATCGGTTCTAGTCATAACGGAATTCCGTCCGAATTAAGATTTCAAAGCATAAACGAATTTCGGACGACCACTCTATCAAGAATGAATTTTCGAACGTGAAATTCATATGTTCCGATTTAGGAGAGTTTAACAAAGTACATTATGCACTTAAAATAACAAAAAGAGGTCAAAAATTAAGATTTTCGGCTCTATCTTGGGCGCGTCCACGGACAAAGTTGGGCACGGTCGCGGAGAAAATGGCCGAAGCCACTGTCACGGGCGTGCTCGCGCTCGTGAACAGTAACCATAAATTCTTTTTTTAAATATTTTCCCTTGTATATTCAGACCTCAAAATGTGTAAAAACTAGAGTGAGTTTGTTCTAGTCATCATTGAGATTTTTAATTTTCATGTTCTAGGAAGAATTTTATAAAATTGGCAAATTTTGTATTCTTGAATTTTCTTAGTATTCAAACCTCTAATTGTCCATGATTTCACTCGACCAACCCTCCATAATCCTCAATAAGACAATAACATGAGAGAAGAGTAAGGATTCAATAGAATTAAATGTTCAAAGTCAAGGAAATTCCCATGGAATTCAATCAATCCAGGTCCATAAATTGTGAAGCACATACTCACAAAAAATTTACCATTCCATAAAAAATGATTCAAGGGAAAGATGAGCTATAATTCTTACCTTGATAGCTATCCCAAAAGTAGGTGAAATCGATCCAAATTCCAAGTCAATTTCCTATAAAATTGAAACTATAAGTAGCTATACTTCAATTTACTTAAACCTTAATGAAATCCTAAACAAATATATATATATATATGCTTCTATATTCATGGAGGAAGAGCTTACCAAAATTTCCCTTGTATTTCCTTGAAATCAAATTAATTGTCTTCTTCAAATTTTTTTTCCTTCTTTTCTCTCTCTTGGCCAAATTAAAATGGCTAGCAATTGGTGTAGATTTTATAGAAGGAAATTTGAGGATCCAATTTTCATTGTGAGTTTGTTGGAGCAAGGTGTCAAAGATTTGTGGGTTGCACATAGTTGGCATAATCATGTTTTACACTTGGATGGAGTTTATTCTTATGTCAAAAAATTTAAAATATCTTGACTAATGTGTGTGTATATGTAGCCGGTCATATGTATATATATTTACAAGTATTTTGGTTGTTTGTGTTATATAATATAGTATAAAAGAAATTACTTACTTAGTTAAATTTTGGGATATGATTTTAGACTATAATTTGAAGTAAAATTAATTCTTAGACCAAAACAATATATATGATAATTTTTGAGTGTAAAATAATTTTTTCAAAAGTACTAGAATATTTTTAATAGAGAAAAAAATCTCAAATCGGTGAAAAATAGGTTATCGATTAGAGTTTTTCTCAAAATCATTGAAAAAATCGTTTACCGATAAAAACTAAGGATTTATAAATCATAAAATCATATTAGAAGAATCAAAATTCAAAAATTCAATTAGGAAAAATTTTTCCACTTTAAAATTTATTTAGGAAAATTTTTCAGGTCGTTACATGGTGTGCCATGTCACCACTCCATGTCATCACGAAGTCAAGTCCAACATGCCACATCATCGGACACGTCATCACACCACGCATGCCATGTCACTGACACGTCAGTGATTTAGACATATGTCGGTGTGACATAAGCCACTAGGGCTTATGTGTCTTGCCATGTCAGAAAATTAAAAAAAAAAAAAAATGGAGGAAAAACTCCTGGAACATACGCGCGCTGCCCCAGTCGCAGTAGTGGCCCCTGCAGCCTGTTCCGGAGGTGGTTTTTGACCCGAAAAATTCTGATATGCTTAAATTTTAATACTTGATCTTTTGGTGAATTAAAATAAATTTTTTGAAATGCAGAAAATATTTTTCTTAATTTCTATTTTTTGGAGAATGAAAATTTGAGAAAAATTATTTTACTTGGAGAAAAATTCTGAATTTTTTTATAAGCAATCAGAAAATTAAAATCTAAGGGATTGGCTATCTGGTTCAGAATTTTGAACACGTGTGAATATTTTGCTCTTAATTACGCTTGAAAGATATGTTTTTTCGCGTACTATTTGATGAGATTAAGCATGATTTGTATTCTAGATGTATTTTTTAAATTCTGAAATATTAACCCTAATAATTGTTTACTCCATTTAAGATAAGGCAATAATGAGAAACGCTCGACGTGCCCTTCGGGGGGGAGGTAGAGGTTTCAGAGTTCCTGAACAATGCGAGAAAAGTACGGAGTTTCTCACGTATCGAATGAGAGAGTCAAATACGCTTCCTCAACACTTTGAAATTGTGGAAAGAAAGTATAATGAAATTATTTCCCTGGGGAAAGGTGTTTTGTGGGCAATGAGCCAAAATTCATACGAGTTTGGCAATGGTCCTTGCCAGAGAATTTACGGGAAAAGTTCCTTGAAATTCATATGTCAGTGGGATATGACAAAACACTGAATGAGGTTAAGGAGCCATGCTCAACTAGTGGGTTGAAGATACTAAAGGCAAGGTGAAAGTCTGCATATCCCGCAGTGTGCAGACTAATTCAGGAGATATCACTATGAGGAAGATACCTTTAAGATTTCATGTGTGCGATAGACTTTCGACTAGTATCAGCAACATGGCTTCATGTGAAAGAGTACACCGAGAAGCGATGGTGGGTAGAAGCTTTTAGAGAGAAGAGTGATTATGTGCTAGTAGTAGTTTACATTTTCACTTGTAATTTTATTTATTCTTCTTATGAGACATGTAATAATTTTCAAGACATTGGATGATCTTGAAATATCATTAACTTTTGAGTACATCTCGTCTATTTCCTTTATTCCAAGATGTGTTCCTATGAATTATGCAATTTATACTTAATTGCAGTGGGAGATTTTAGGTTGGTAGAATTAGAGTAATTCTCATCTAAAACTTATTTTGTGACTTAAGAATTATATTTGTGATAATGTAGCATTTGGTTTATAGATGATGATTGGGAACATAGTGAACTTTTGAATCTACGCCTTATGTTTATTATTATTGAACTTAATTTTTGAAGTGCAAAATTATATGTGATTATTATAATAGTCACTCCTCAGTACATAGATCTTGACTTAGAAATAAACCATAGCTAATTTAACTTAGAGATGCCGCAAAAACTTAGTTACTTTTGAGGAGCAAATAGGCTCTAAATTACAGCGCTGCTCATTAAGAGTGGGATTACAAATATGCTAAGTGTGAAAAAGGACAGCATTCTACAGCTCAAGCAATCTTGGAATTGCTCATGGCATATTGGTATACTTTACTGAGAAGTATATAGGAATTATTGTCACTCATTTGAACTAGCTGAAATCAAGTTTGATATTTGTGGACTATGCCAAGCATGATGTGCTTAGGTTAGGTAGCCATATTTTTGTTATGAGCAACAAGTGCAAACTTTAATCTAGCCCCTTATTGATTGTTGGTGCATTTGAGAGAAATCGACACATTGTGTCAATGTGAACTCTTTCTGCCATGATGCACAACACATCGAAGTTGAGGATAAGCAACTTAGTGTTG
Organism: Handroanthus guayacan; assembly: GCA_014898755.1. Taxonomy (NCBI): domain Eukaryota; kingdom Viridiplantae; phylum Streptophyta; class Magnoliopsida; order Lamiales; family Bignoniaceae; genus Handroanthus; species Handroanthus guayacan. The sequence goes on along the minus strand of JACFYI010003407.1, from coordinate 96,019 downwards.
TTAGGTCCATTAAGTGCCTTGTGTTTGAACCTAATTCTCAAAAAGACTTTGGGCTTTAATAGTGAAAGTAACTAACAGCAAGGCAATAAAGGTAAGGGGATTGAGAAAAGGTCCTCGAAGAACAATTCTAATCTCTACGTCTTGTTGTATGAATCCTATCATATGGGTCTTGGATTTGGGTCGCCCAAAAAGGCTGACCAGACCCATATTAATTGGAGGGAGTAGTTAGAAATTTGAATTAGGGATAACTCCCTATAACCTCCTACCACTAATTATGGGGTTAGTGGATAATGTAATAGAAAGAGAGAGAGAGAGAGAGAGAGAGAGAGTTAGAAAGAGAACTTCTATGCAGAATAGAATTCTAACGTTAGAATAATTTCTCTCTCCATAATTCTTTCTCTCTTTCTACGTTAGATTTATTTTCTCTCTTGAAAGAAAACACTCTCTCACCTACCTTATTACATTCTCTCTCTACATGTGTTATAATAAAGAGAGTTTGTAATAATAAATTAGAAATCAATCTAATGGTATTTGGGCCGTGGAAATTCGGATTATTTTTCGTAATTGGTGATTTAATCTGAATCGAAGAGATAGCCAAGATCGGTGATTCAAGTCAACTATGATTCGGAATAAGGGGTAATTTGAAGTCAGTGTCGAGTCCTATTAAGATCCGAGATGGGTAAGTTTCCGTGATTAAATTCGAAAAATGAATAATTATGTTTTTGTGGAAATCATGATTTGATTCGTATGAATTAGTATTTCTTTTAGCATCCATCCGGTGATAGGTAGTCCATGCGGCCGGTATGTTGAAGTATAGGATCATCCATAAAATACATATACTCCGTGTTGTGCAAGCGCCAGGTGACCCACAGTGCATACGTCGGGTGACCAGCAGAGCATGCAGCTACTGAGTGGAAGTACAAGACTGTCCATAAAATACAAGTACTCCATGCCTGGCATCCATTGGGAGGCTTGTAGTGCATCAATCGGGTAAGTGGGAGCACAAATCCGTCTGTAATATACAAGTACACCATGTCGTGCATCCGTCTGATTATGCATACAGTAGGTGAGTCAAAGCACAATTCCATCTATAAAATACAAGTACACGATGCCGTGCGTCCATCGGGGTAGAACATCATCCGTAAAATACAAGTACTTCACACCGTGCATGCATTGGTGACTGGCAGTATATCCATCGGGTGACCAACAATACGCCTGTCTAGTGACCTGCAATAAATCGATCAGGTGACCGATAGTGCATCTGCTAGGTGACTAGCAATGCATGCAGTGGGTGAGTTGAAGAACAATCATTAGCAAAATACAAGTACTCTATGCCGTGCATGTGTCGGGTGACTAACTGCGCATCCGCCGGGTGACCTACTTTTCATTGTTGGGTGATCGACAGTGCTTCCACCAGGTAACTTTTAGTGCATGCAGCGGGTGAGGGAAAGTATAAGATTGTCTTTGAAATACAACTACTCCGTGTCGCACAAGCATCAAGAGACTGGCAGTGCATTGATTGGGTGAGTGAAAGAGCAAAACTGGCAGTGTATCCATCAGGTGACCAGCAGTGCATGCATTGGGTGAGTGAAAGAGTAGGGTCGTTCATAAAATACAAGTACTCTGTGCTGTGTATGCACTGTTAATGCACTGGGTGACCAGCAGTGCATCATTTTAGTAACCTGCATCATATGCGTACAAGACCATTCGTAAAAAAAAAAAGTACTCCATGCTGTGAATGCACTGGGTGACCAGCAGTGCATGAAACAGGTGAGTGGAAGTGTAGGACCCTCCACAACTTACAAGTATTGCAAGCCGTGCATTTGTCAAGTGACCAGCAATGCATGCAGCAGGTGAGTAGAAGTACGAGTGACTTGCAGTGAATTCATCATGTGACCAGCAATGCATGCAGAGGATGAGTGGATGTAAAAGACCATTCGTAAAATACAAGTACTTTATCCTGTGCGTCCATCGGGTGATTGGTAGTGCATGCAGTTGGTGAGAGGAAGTATAAGACCATCCGTAAAATGCAAGTAATGCATGCTTTTCATGTGTCGGGAGACCAGCAGTGTATCTATTGGGTGACTTGCCTTGCATCCGTCGGGGGACCTGTAGTTTGCCGTTGGGTGACCGACAAAGCATCCATCGGGTGACTGCCAGTGCATCCATCGGGTGATTGGCATTAAATGCAGCAGGTGAGTAGAAGTTCAAAATCATCCGTAAAATACGAGTAGTCCACGCCATTCATGAGCAGGGAACCAGCAGTGCATCCATCGGGTATCCAGCTTTCCATACGTCGATTGGGCAGAAATGCAGTTGGTGAATGGAAGTACTGATCGTTCGAAAAATACACGTACTCTATGCTGCGCATGGGTGATCGATAGCATATCTGTCGAGTGATTTGCCCTGCTTTTGACAAGCAAGCTACAGTCCATCTGTCATTTAACTAGCAGTCTCTTCTTTGGGCAACAGTGCATGCAGCGCGTGAGCAAAAGTGCAAGGCTGTCCGTAAAATACAAATACTCCATGCAGTGCATCCATTGGGTGATCTGCAGTGCATTCGTCGAGTGTCCTGTCTTGCACCCATCTGGGGAAAGTGAGTGCATCCATCAGGTGACTGGCTGTGCATACAGCAGGTGAGTGGGAGTACAAGACCATTCACAAAATACAAGTACACCATACCACGCATCCATCAGGTGACCTGTAGGGTATCCGTCGGGCGACCATCAGTGCATCCATCTAGTGACCAACAGTGCATGGAACGAGTGATTGAAGGTACAAAATTGTCCAAAAAATATAAATACTCCACGCCGAGCATCCATCGGGCAATCGACAATGCTCGCAATAGGTAAGTGCAATTGCAAGATCGCCCATCAAATACAAGTACTCCATTTCGGGCATGCGCTGGGTGACTAGTACTGCATGCATTGGGCAACTTGAAGTGCAGGCGTTGGGTGACTGCAGTGCATCCGTTGGCTGGTGCATGGTGCGGGTGAGTGGAAGTACAAGACCGTTTGAAAAACACAAGTGTCGCATGTTAGGCATGCGCCGGGTGACCAATAGTGCTTTCTACGGGTTAGGGAAAGTTTAAAATTATGCGCCGGGTGTCCCATGCGATGCAAGCATTGATGAACGGCAGCACATCCATCAGGTGACTTGCACAGCATCCGTCAAGTGGCTGGTAGTGCGTCTATCAAGTGAGCGGCAATGCACGCAGTAGGAGAGTAGAAGTGCAAGATCGTTCATATAATACAAGTACTCTATGTCGTTATCCATCTAGTGGTTGGTAAAGTATATATCGAGTGGTCGATAAGGTGTCGGCCGGGCAACTAGCAGTGTTTACAGCGAGTGGGCGGAGTACAACACTATCTATAAAATTCAAGTACTTATGCCATGCATGCTTGGGGTGACAGACAGAGGATCCATCGGGTGATTAGTAGTGGATCTGTCAAATGATCGACTGTGCATCAGTAAGGTGATCGGCAGTGCATGCCGTGGTAGAGTGAAAGTACAAGACTGTTCGTAAAATACAAGTACTCGATGTCAAGCATCAATCGAGTGGTGTATACAACTGGTGGGAGAAAGTACAAAACCATCTGTAAAATACAAGCACTTTGTGTTGTGCATGCACCAGGGGATCGGAAGTGCATCCTTTAGGTGACCTGCCTTGCATCTGTTGGGCAACTTGCATTGCATCCGTCGGGTAACCGGCAAAGAATCCATTGGGTAAATGGCAGTGCATCCGTTGGATGATCGGCAATCCATTTTTGGGTGACCGGCAGTCCCTCCTTCGGGTGGCAGTTATGTAGTGTGTGAGTGTAAGTGCAAGGCCGTTCATAAAATACAAGAACTCCATGCAGTGAATCCATTGGGTCATTGAAAGTGCAAAATCGTCCATGAAATACAAGTACTCCATGCTGTGCATGCACTGGGTGACTGGTAGTACATCCGCTAATGACCTACGATGAATTTGTCAGGTTACTGGCAGTGCATGCAACGGGTGAATGGAAGAACAAGGTCATCCAAAAAATACAAGTACTCCGTGCTGTATTTGCTCCGAGTGACCGATAATGCATTCGTCGGGTGATCGGCATAGCATACAACGAATGAGTGGAAATACAAGACCATCCGTGAAAAAAAGTACTCCATGCTGTGTATGCGACGGGCGACCGGTAGTGCATCTATCGAGTGATCCACTTTGCATTCGTAGGGCGACCAGCTGTATATGCATTTAGTGACTAACAATCCATGCATCGGGTGACCAGCAGTGCATGCAGCGGGTGAGTGGAAGTACAGGATTGCCCATAAAATATAAGTACTCCATGCCTAGTATATATCGGGAGGCCTGTGGTGCATTAATTGGGTTACCTGCCGTGCCTCCGTCGGTTGACAGACTGTGCAGGCAATAGGTGAGTGAAAGTACAAGACCTACCATAAAATACAAGTATTCCACGCACACATGTGTTGGGAGACTGGCAGTGCATCTCTTAAGTGATTGGCAGTGCATGCCATAGGTGAGTAGAGGTACAAGACCGCCCACAAAATACAAGTACTCCATGCCTTACGTTCGTCGGGCGATAGGCAATGCCTTCATCAGGTGATCTGTTGTGCATGTATCGGGTGGCCGGCAGTGCATCCATCGGTTGACCACAGTTCATGCTGTAGGAGACCATTCATAAAAATAAGTACTCCATGTGGTGCTACTATCGGTGAAATGCAAGTACACCGTGCTGTGTATGAGTCGGGTGATCGGTCGTCCATCCGTAGGGTGACTAACAGTACATATGGTGGGTGAGCGGAAGCACAAGACCGTCCTTAAAGTACAAGTACACCATGATGAGCATGTGTGGGATGACTACAATGCATACGACGGATGATTAGCAAGGCATCCGCTGGGTGATCTGCTGTGCAACCTTCAAGCGGCCTGCAGTGCATCCATCCGGTGACTGGTAGTGCACGATGCGGGTGATTTGAAGAATAAGATCGTCCGCAAAATACATGTACCCCTTACCATGCATGCGCCAAGTGACCGGCCATGCACCTATTAGGTGATCGGCAGTGCACGGATGAGTGCTACTACAAGGTCGTCCGTAAAACCCAAGTACTTCACATTGTGCATGCACTGATGACCGACAGTGCATCCGTTGGGTAACCAACAATGCATGCAGCGGGTGAGTGGAAGAACAAAATCGTTGGTAAAATACAAATGCTCCATGCTGCGTATGCATCATGAGACCGGCAATGCATCTATCGGGTAACTTGGATAGCATCCGACGGATGAGCTGGAGAGCATCCGATGGTGATCGGCAGGGCATACAATGTGTGAGTGGAAGTACAACACCATATGTAAAATAAGGGTAAATTGCAATTTACCCCCCTGTGAAATAGGAAAAAGGCAAAATACCCCCATGGGAAAAAAAATAGGCATTAAACCCTCCTGAACTTTAAAAAAATAGGCAATATACCTCCCTCCGCTCGACTGTGACATGTACCCTCGTGAATAGTGATTGTGGAGGGAGTTATTTTGCCTATTTTTTGAAAGTTTACAGGGGGTATTTTGCCTTTTCCTCATTTCACAAGGGGGTATTTCGCCTTTTCCTCATGCTAAGATTCACTATTTTAATGGCACTTCAGGTACGTGCACGTCACGGTTGGGCAGAAAGGGGGATATTACCTATTTTTTGAAAGTTCAGGAGGGTTTAATGTCTATTATTTTTTCTCATGCGGGTATTTTGCCTTTTTCCTATTTCACAAGGGGTTAAATTGCAATTTGCCCATAAAATAAAGTACTCCACACCGCACATGCGCTGGGTGATCGACTGTGCATCCATTGGGTCTCTAGCGGTGCATTCGTCATGTGACTGGCAGTGAATCCATCTGCTGATCGATGTTAAGGCAATTAGTGAGTGGAAGTACAAGATCATCCGTGAAAAATAAGTACTCCATGCCATGCATACATCAGTTGACCTGCGTGCAATTGACTAGTGACCTGCAGTGCACTCGTTGGGTCGCTGGCACTGCATGCAGCGGATGGGGAAAAGTACAAGAACGTCTGAAAAATACGAGTACTCCATGCTATGCATCCATGGGCAGTCCGCAGTGCTTGCAGCGGGTAAGGGAACATACATTACCCTTTGTAAAGTACAAATACACAATGTCGTATATCCCCAGGTAACCTGCAGTGCATGCACCGAGTGAGTTGAAGCATAAGACCGTCAGTAAAATACAATTCTCATTATCGTGATTCAGTCGGGTGACATACAGGGCATTCGTCGTGTGACCGGCAGTGCATCCATTTGGCAACCGATAGAGCATCCTACTAGTGAGTGGAAGTGCAAAGCCATTCGTGAAACATAAGCACTACGTGCCCTGCATCCGCCGGGCGATCGGTAGTGCATCCGCCGGGCTACCAGTAGTGCATCCTTCGGGTGATCGAAAGAGCACATAGTGGGTGAGTGGAAGTACAAGACCATCCATAAAATATGAGTACTCCACACCTTGCATGCGTATGGTGACTTGTCGTGCTTCCGTCAAGTGACCAAGAGCGCATACGTAAGTACAAAATTGCCCGTAAAATACAAGTACCCCATGCCGTACATGCGATGGGTGAATGGCAGTGCATCCGTCAGGAGACCTGTAATCCATTTGTCGGGTGACCAGAAGTACAAGCCACGAGTGAGCGAAAGTACAAGACCGTCCATAAAATACAAGTACTCCATGCCACGCAGTACATGCAGTAGGTGAGTGGAAGTACACGACCATCCGTAAAATAAAACTATCCCATGTCGTGCATGCCCTGGGTGACTAGCTGTGCATCCGTCGTGTGACTGATAGTGAATGCCATGAGTGAGTGGTATTAAAAGACTATCCATAAAACACAAGTACTCCACGCCGTGCATGCTCCTGGTGACCGGTCATGCATCTGTCGAGTGACAGGCAGCGCATACAGCGGGTGAGTAAAAGTACAACAACGTCCATAAAGTACAAGTACACCATGCTATGCATGCGTCGGGTGACTGTCAGCGCATCCATCGAGTTACTGGCCCCGTATCCTTTAGGTGACCATTAGTGCTTCTATCTGCTGGCCGACATGCACTTGGGTGGAAGTACAAGGCTATCCGTAAAATGCAAGTACTCTACATAGTGCCTGGATTGGATGACCTTTAGTGCATTTCTCGGGTGACTGACAATGCATCCGTCAGTTAATCGATTGTGCTTTCATCGGTGATGGGTAGTGCATGTAGGGGATCAGCAGAAGTACAAGACCGTTCGTAAAATACAAGTGTCCCATGCTGTGCATGTGCTGGTGAACGGCTGTGCAAGCACCGGCTGACCTACAATGCATCTGTCGAGTAACTTGCAGTGTGGCCATCGGGTGACCGACAGTGCATTCGTCGAGTGACTTGCGGTGCATTAGTGCAAGATTGTCCGTAAAATACAATCACTTCAGCTGACTTGTTGTGCATCTGTGGGGTGGCCGGTGGTCCATGCAACAAGCGATTGGAAGTACAACTCCATCCGTAGAAAAAAGGTACTGCATGCCACGCAATGGGTGACTAGCAGTGCACTCAACGAGTGAGTGGTAGTATAAGACTGTTCATAAAATACATGTGCTCATACCCGTGTAAGCACCGGGTGACCTGGAATGCATCTATCGAGTGACTTGGAATGCATTTATCGGGTGACCGACAGTGCATCCGTCAAGTGAATTGTAGTGTATCCGTCGGGTGATCAATAGGGCATGCAACAAGTAAGTGGATGTACAAGACCTATAGTAAAATACAGGTGCTCCATGACATGCATGCTTCGTGTGACTAGTAGCACTTTCGTTGGCTGACATGCTGCTGCAAGCGTCGGGTGATTGGCAGTACATGCAGCGGGTGAGTGGAAGTACAAGACCGTTCGTAAAGTACAAGTACTCTATGCAGCACAGGGGATGAGTGACCAGCAGTGTATCCACTGGGTGACCTGCTATACAACTGTTGGGTGACCAGCTACGCATTTGTCTGGTGACCGGCAGAGCATGCGTCTAGTGATTGGAAGTGCATACAGTGGGTGAGTGGAAGTACAAGAGCTTTTACGGCACTCCAGTGACTTTCATCGGGATTGGATTGAAAGCAGCTCGTACCTCTTAGGGCATATGCTACATCCGGTCTCGTACATAGCATTACATACATTATGTTTCCTATAGTAGAGGCATAGTGTATGCCAGAAATCCTACATCTCTCTTCTTCCGTTTTTAGAGCCATAGACTTAGAGAGATGCAGTTCATGTCTTATGGGGAGGAACCCTCTCTTTAATTGTTCCATATTAAACCTCTTTAGTATTTTGTCTATGTACACATTGAGTGACCAGCAACGTATATTTTCGGTGACCTACTTTTCATGCATCGGGTGACCGACATTTCATGCATTGGTGAGTGAAAGTACAAGATTGTAGTTAGACATCGACCATAGAGATTGGGTACTATAGAATTAATAGAGATTAATTCCATAAGTGATTAATTAAATGGTTTAATTAAGGGATAATTACCTCTACACCCCCTGAGGTTTGGTATAATTACCATTATACCCCCTAAGATTTGGTTAATTACCATTACACCCCCTACTGTATAGTGTAGTTAATGCATAGTTACAATTATACCCCCTGAACGCATGCGTGTATTATAATTACACCCCTTAACTTATGCATATACTACAATTACACCCCATTATCTAGGGGGTCTCCTTGTAATGTTTAATAGTTTCAGGAGGTGTAATGGTAACTATCCAAACCTCAGGGGGTGTACTGGTAATTAACCAAACATCATGGGGTGTAATGGCAATTATACCAAATCTCAAGGGGTGTAGAGGTAATTATCCCTTTAATTAATCGAAAATCGTAAGAGTTACGAACCTATATCTAATTAATTGATGAGCCTAATGGGTCACACGCCTTCCTCGATTTAGTTATGGTATGAATCTAAGTGGAGATTTTCTAATTGGATTAGAGAAAAACGTCTAAATTAGATTTAGGCAAATAAAGAGAGATTTGACTAAAAGTAAAAATATTTGACCAAAGTCAAAATTGGTCTTCTTGAATAGATTAATTTGAAGAGTCAAGTTATTCTAATTGAATTAATGATTAATTTGATTCAATCAATTTCAATAGTTGAATTAATTGATTTAAGAAGATAATTTAAGATTGGAGGGAAAATAAAATTAGGTATTTTAGGTTAATTGGAATCTATATAGCATTTTAATTAAATAGTTAATTAAAATGCCACATAGATTGCAACTTGGATGCCATTAGGCTAAGATATTTTGAAGAGAAGAATCTAGATTCTTTCCTCCAAAACTACCTTGCCAACTAAGCATCTAAGTTGGCAAGAATCACACTTTAAATACCAAGTGATAACCATCTCTCAGACACTCCATACAATTCGGCCACTCCATTAATTTGAGATCAAAAAATCTAAAAATTTTTCCTTCTAAGTGTTCTCTCTTCATCTCTCAACTTCTCTCTTAGATTCATATTTAGATCTAGTCTCTGACCATAGATCTTGAGTAATAATCAAAGACGAAGAATGGATCTACCATTAGAGGTGCAAAATCTACTTTGTTTTAATGATCAAAAGTTGATTATACTTTAGAGAGGTGCTCACGGTTTCATAAAGTTTTGGAGGAGTTCCTTTCTATTTCCTTGAAGATCCAAGAAGCTTTGAAGATCTAATTGGAGAATTGGATTGGAATCATCAAGAGTTGGTGAAGATCAAGCTTTTGGAGAGAATCAAACATTAATTCAAGAAGAGATCCACACATTTAGTTTTCTTGAAGAGTGTTCGGTCAAGTTTGATTTGAAGCATCAAAGGTTGGTTTCCTCTTCTCTAATATAAACTCTAGGCTCATATGAGGATCCTATGAAGATTTAGGCTTTTATTCATAGTGGTAAATGATTATTTTCCCTGTGTTTATTTTCGTTTTAGCCTAATCTTCACCTTCACAAGACTATCCGTAAAATATGAATACCCCATGCTGTGCAAGTGCGGGTGACCGGCGGCATATCCGTTGGGTGATCGACAGTGCAGGCAATGGGAGAGTGAAAGTGCAAGACCATCTGTATAATACAAGTACCCCATGCCATCATTTGTCGAGTGCTCGATAGGGTATCCGTCAGGTGATAGGCAGTGCATCATTCGATGACTCGCAGTGCATGCAGCGAGTGAGCAGAGTGCAACACTATCAGTAAAATACAAGTACTCCATGCCATGCATGCGCGAGGTGACTGTAGTGGATCCGTTAAATGATCGGCTGTACATCAGTCAGGTGACTGGCAGTACATGCCGCGGGAGAGTAGAAGTGCAAGACGGTCCTTAAAATATAAGTATTCTGTAAGTCGGGTGACCAGAAGTGTACACAGCTGGTAAGAGAAAGTACAAGACCATCCATAAAATACAAGTACTCCGTGTTGTGCATGTACCGGGGGACCGACAATGCATCCGTTAGGGGACCTACCTTGCATCCGTTGAGCGACTTGCACTGCATCCTTCAGGTGACTGGTAGTGCATGCAGCGAGTGGGTGGAAGTACAAGTCTATCCATAAAATACATGCACTCTATGCCATGCATCTGTGTGGTGACCTCCATAGCATGCGTCGGGTGGCCGACAGTGCTGCAGTTAGTGAATAGAAGTATTGACCATATGTAAAATAGATGTAATCCATGCTGCACATGCACCAGGTGACCAGGAACGCATCCGTTGGGTGATTTGCCCTACATTCAATGGGTGACCTGCAGTGCGCTCGTCGGGTGACCGGCAGTGCATCGATTGGGTGACTAGCAGTGCGTTCGTTGGAAGATCGGCAATCCATCTGTTGGGTGACCAGCAGTCCCTCCTTTGGGTGGCAGGGCACGCAGTGGGTGAGTAAAAGTGCAAAACCATGTTGTGCATCCATCGAGTGATCTACGATGCATTAGTTGGGTAACCTACCATGCATCCGTTTGAGCCCCACCAGTGCATTTGTGGGGTAACCGGTTGTGCATACAATCGATGAGTGGAAGTACAAGACCGTCTATAAAAGAAAATTGCACCATGGCTACATCCATCAAGTGACCTACAGTGCATGCAACGAATGAGTGGAAGCACAAGACCGTTCGGAAAATACGAATACCCCACGCCATCTATCCATTGGGTGCAGCTGTGCATCCGTCAGGTGACTTGCAGCGCATCCGTTGGGTGAATAGCAATGCTTGCAATGGATGAGTGCAAGTGCAAGATCATCCGTAAAAATAAAAGTACTCCATTCCATGCATGCGCTAGGTGATCGGCAGTGGTCCAGTAGGGCGACCTGTCTCACATCCTGTAAAGACCCTACAATTTCCTTAATTTAAATCTTAAAACCCCATTATTTAATCAGTAAATATTTTAAAATGTTTTGAGAAAAATTTTTATCGGTAATAAATTTTTTGCCGATTTGAGATTTACCTCACGAGTAGAAATGCTTCAACATCTTTAGAAAAAAAAATTTGTTTCCAACCAAAGAATTATTGAAATTACAATTTTTTCCCAAAGATGCCCATAACTATATATTTAAATCCCTAGTTTTAAAAATTATTCCATTATACGGCTATAAACTCTTAATAAGAGAAAAACTCGTCTTAAAAATTTTTCTTTCGACCAAAACTATACCATTAACTTCAAAAATTATATTTTAGCCCAAACGATTCTTGAATTAACAATTTTACCCCAACGTTTTAAAAATTTTAAAATATAGCACCGCTTTAAATGATTTTTATTGCTATTGTCCAAAAGATTTCAAAACGGCGAAATCACTTCGATTTAGTAATCAAAAATATTATTTCAATCAAATGTCAGCCAAATATAATATTTTTAACCCAAAACCAAGTCCATAGACCCAAAGAATTGAGCTCAATGCATTGCCCTTTTTTTAGCCCACAACTAAGCCCAATTTTAAATTTTTATTAAAAAAGAAAAAAGAGGAAAGAAGCTCAGCCGAAAACACACACCTACACACACTCACATGTGATATGAAATGAAAACAAGTGGTTATTCTCTAGAACCACCCAAATGAGCTCATTGCTTAGCTCATATCCAACACCATCATAAGCTTCATTAAATGCTATACTTTATACCATACTAAAATACATACATGTATATACATTGAGATGTATATACAAGGAAGAGAAGAGTGCATAAAATACAAAAGAACCTCAGCTATTTCAGCAGCCTCAAAACCATAAGAAGAGGAAGAAGAAAAAGAACAGAAACTTCACACTTGCACTCAATTTCAAACCATAGAACCTAAAAGAAAATTGTTTAGAGAACTCTTCTAACCTCAAATCTATAAGATTAGGTAAGTTTGGTTGTGTTTAGTGAGTAGAAGTGTTGAAAATTATATGAACTTAAAGGAGTTTCTTTGTATGCTAGGTGTTAGTGGATTAAGTGAAGAAAGTTGAATCTTCAAGCCAAAACCCCAAAAAAGGTAAAAATCATAACACTCTACTCCCTTTTACTCAATTTTTAGATCATGATTCTATTTCTTTGATTCATAAATTGATGTTATTGCTATGAGAATGTTTGTTTTGGTCTCAAATTGATTATGTCTTGATTATATGAATATTTGGCTATTCTCATGTGATTGATATTATTGTTGTTGAAGCAAAATTTGATTAGAACTTAGAGAGCCATGAACTTGACCTTAGGGCTATAAGGTTGATAGTGGATAATCACTTAGATTTCGTGGTTAAGTGATTTCCCAAAATTAATGAACTATTGAAAACTTGGACTGTTCTCGGGTAAAAAAGGCAGAACACTCACCTCACTTTAAAATATATAGATGAGTAATTCGGAATTAAGGTTGTGTTTTCTTATTTTATTCGTGGTGGATGATCATAAGAGACGCCGAAGTATTGAATTCTCCATCCATGTTCATTTCATTGTATCGAGAGCCCCAGGT
>JACFYI010003407.1:53788-72170 GCA_014898755.1 Handroanthus guayacan | reverse complement strand
AATTATTTTAGTGTTAAAATAAGTTTCATGCATCTGAAAAAAATTTCTTGCATTCGAACTTCGTTTTCTTGCATCATTTTAGCTTAATAAGTTGCCTAAGCCTAAGGAAATGAGCCCAAATCAAACCCAAACCATAGCCCAACATCTTGATCCAATATCTAACACTTCAAAAAAAAAAGGAAAAGAAAGCTACAAAAATCGGCAGCCTATATCCCGAGGATGGGATCTCCATCACTTTGATAAATATGTGATTTTAATAAATATGTGATCTTCCATTTATAAATATGTGATCAATTTGGAGCTTAATAAATATGTGATCTTCCATTTATAGGTGTTTGAATCAAATCTTGTGGAGCCAACTAACACTTTGTTAAGAGTTTAGGATCCAAGTATAAGATTTATGGATTTCTTTTCTTGCTTCTATGAATATGTTTTGATCATCATTCTATTGCAAGATATGTGTATGTTGAGCCTATGTGATCATGATCCTTGTTAATTCCTTTGTATTCAAATGGCTTAATATTTGATTATCCTTGTTGTAACCATGAATATCCCTGAAAATATGTTGTTTTGGCTACCTATGGATCATAGACTTTGGACTATGAAGGAACCCTTGTAATAAAATAGAAGAAATAGACAATATGGACATAACAAATGATTTATGAACTAGAACACCATCTTTCCTTAAATTATAAAATAAACTTGAGATTTAAAATTTTCAAACCTTGATCTAAAAATGGCTTGCTCGAAAATATGGTTTTAAAAAAATAATAAAAAAAGAGAAGATAAAAATTTTGCCAAGAGTGAGGGCTTAAGCGCCCATTTGGGCACCCCAACTCCCAGTTTGGCGCTCAAGCGCTCAAACCTGAAGCGTAAAGTACTATTTTAGCGCTAAGTGCCCATTTGAGCATTCAGACGCTCAAGCCCGAAGTGTAAAGTACTATTTTAGCGCCCAAGCGCCCATTTGAGCGCTAAAAGCACTGTTTAGGCGCTTGAGTACCCAAAAACGCGCCCAAATGCCTGATCCAGTATCCAAATCTTCACGTTTCGACTTTGTTTTGTTAACCCGAGACCATATTTAACCTTTTTAAACATGATTAAAACTTCGAAATAAAATTCTTTCTAATCCTTAGTCCAAATTCGAATCGTTTGTTTGATGTGATCAGCCGATTGAATATGCCTGCAGTGGCTTTATGTTTCAGATATGTTTTGATACGTCAAAGTGAAAATGAGGCTAAAACAAAATTAAACGCACCAGAAATAATCATTCATCACTAGGAATTAATGCCTAAATCTTCAAAGAATTTTCATATCAGCCTAGAATTTAGATTAGAGATGAGAGAACTAACCTTTGATCCAAATAATTCTAAGCTTGGCTGAACACCTTCTTGAGAGTTGAAAGTTTTTCTCCTTTACTTGATCAACCTTTGATCCACTCTAAGCTTGATGGATCCAATCCAAATCTTGATCAAATTTTCAATTCTCCAATTGAATCTTCAAATCTCTTTGAATTCTCAAGAAATCGAACAACTCTCCCAAATCGTGAGTTGTCTTCAATGTGTGATCAACTTTTGATCATCTAAACCAAGTGGATTTTGCACCTCTAATGGTGGATCCACCCTTTCTTTTTTATTATCACTCAAGATCTATGGTTAGAGACTGGATCTAAGTATGAATTTATGAGAGAATATGAGAAAATATATGAGAGTTGGAGAGAAAACCAAATTTCAGCTACAAGAGATGCTAATGGCCGAAAATTCTAGATCATGTGATGGTGGTTATGTTTTGGTATTTAAAGTGTGATCCTTGCCAACTGGGATACTTAGTTGGCAAGGTGGTTTTGAAGGGAAGAATCTAGATTCTTCTTTTCAAAATATCTTGTCCAACTTGGCATCCAAGTTGGTTAATCTATGTGGCATTTCAATTAACAATTAACTAAAGTGCTACATAGATTCTAATTAACTTTAAATACCTATTTAATTTCCCTCATAATTTTAAATTGTCTTCTTGAATTAATTAATTCATCTATTGAAATTAATTGAATTAAATTGACCATTAATTTAATTAGAATAATTTGACTTTTCAATTAATTTATTTAAGAAGACCAATTTTGACTTTGGTCAAATATTTTGACTTTTAGTCAAAATCTCTTTTTATTTGTCTAAATCTAATTTAAGCAATTGTTTCTGATCTAATTAGAGAATCTCTATTTATATTCATACTATGACTAAATCGAGGAAGGCGTGTGATCCATTAGGTTCATCAATTAATTAGATATGGGCTCGTAACTTTTACTATTTTTGATTAATTAAACCATTTAATTAATCACGTATAGAATTAATCTCTATTAATTCTATAGTATCCAATCTCCATAGTCGATGTCTAACCACAAGCCTTAGAGCCCAATTTATTGATGAATCAATTAAGGTGCGAACCTTGCCTACTTACACATATCGTGCAAATACGGTCCCTCCGTTTTCAATGTCCCGATGTGGCCTATAGTTAAGATATTTTCGGTGTCCCCAATACCCCAATGACCATGCATTTATTTCTAATGATCGATTTATTTGTGTTCTCGACTTTGGAAACTCCTTTCCAAATCGACACACTACCTTGCGCAAGAATTTTCTTGAATCAAGTCATCATAGAAAACATAGTAGATAGTCTCGTTCATTAGGACGAGAAAATAGATCCTATCCTAGAACTCACAAACCTTTATGCATAGATAGCTTCACCCAATATGCATCTCATGCGACTGGCTTGAAAGTCGTCGAGACACACATTAAAGAGCAAGAACCCACCATAAGGTTACTATGGTCCCTCAAGTTTATAGACTAATTATATGCACTATTGTAAAATAGAGAATATTCCATCACCGAATGCCACTATGGCTATCTCATAAAATTCTCTATGTCGGGTCTTTCAGTGAACTTATTCTCCTAACAAGCACCCATTAACGTGCACCGATGTCAACTACACCGATTATCTATGAGATGGGGCAATAATTCAACTCCTTAAATTATGCATTATTAGTGCAAGTCTATCCGAATTCAAAATGTCCTTGTGTCAAAGATTTTATAACTTAGAGAATTTAAGATCAAAACATCTAGAGGCTAATTTCATTATCACCATCATACGCGTGACCTAGCCTTATAGCTTTATTGATCTAGAGGACTTCTTCTATATTTATTGTTGATGAGACAATATTTCATAATATGAAGAAGACAACCATTTTATATAAACATGGGAAAAATAAGATTGCTTGTACAAGAAGAGTTTTACAAGCAAAAACTAATTGGCTACAAGGCACTACTCTAACAATCTCCCACTTGTCCTAAAACCAATTACTCATAGTCCTCAGGCCCATTTTCTCAAGATGTCTCTCAAAGACTTTTTGTGTAGGCGGCTTAGTTAGTGAATCTGCTATATTCTATTCTGAGACAACTTGTTCCAATCTAATGTCAATTCTATCAATAATCTCACAGATCAAGTGATAATGCCTCATGATGTGCTTGAATCATTGATGAGATCTTGGCTCTTTCACTTGAGCGATGGCTCCATTGTTATCATAGAAGATAACGACTAGCTTGGTTATGTTAGGACTTACATCCAACTTTTGGATGAACTTTTTCATCCAAACATCCTCTTTTGCAGCATTTGATGCCGCTATATATTCTGCCTTAGTGGTTGAATCGGAAGTGGTTTCTTGTTTGGAACTTTTCCAACTAATCGCGCCACCATTAAGGCAAAATATGAACCCAGAAATGGATTTATTGTCCTCTATGTTGAATTGGAAAATAGAATCCGTAAGCCCTTCGAGTTTCAATTCTCCACTACCATAAACTAGAAACAAGTCCTTAATCCTTCTCAAGTACTTCAAGATTGTTTATACGACACTCTAGTGACTCTAACCGGCATTAGGTTGAAAACGGCTCATAACAGTTAGAGCATATGCTGCATCCGGTCTCGTACATAGCATTGCATACATTATACTTCCAATAGCAGAGGCAGAAGGTATGTTAGACATTTTATGTCTCTCTTCTTTCGTCTTTGGGGCCAAAAACTTAAAGAGATGTAACCCATCTCTAATAGGTAGAAATCCTCTTTAGTATCTTGTCTATGTATGGTGTTTGGGAGAGGCCTAACATCCTTTTAAATCTATCTCTATAGATCTATTTTCTAGTACGAAAGATGCTTCTCCCAAGTCTTTCATGGAAAATTGCACAGATAACCATGCTTTAATGCACTCTAATATTTCTTTATCATTCCTACTGAGAAGAATATCATCCACACAAAGCATTAGAAATTGAATGGAACTCCCACTAGCTTTCTTGTATACACATGGTTTATACACATTTTTTATGAAGCCAAACTTTTTGACTATCTCATCAAAACATATGTTCCAACTTCGGGATGCCTGTTTAAGTTCATAGATGGACTTTTGGAGTTTGCAAACAGTTTGCTCACTCTCACTGGATATAAAGCCTTCCAGTTGCTCCATGTAAATTTCATTGTCAATGTTGTCATTGAGAAAGGCAGTCTTTACATTTATTTGCCATATCTCATAGTCATAATATGCAGTTATGGCAAGCATTATCCTAATAGATTTAAGCAAAGCTATGGGTGAAAAAGTTTCCTCAAAGGCCACTCCTGGTCTTTGAGTATATCCTTTTGCCACTAATCTAGCCTTACAGGTGGTTACCTCTCCATTTGCTCCAAGCTTTCGCTTATAGATCCACTTGCAACCAATGGGTACTATACCTTCTGGTGGATCTACTAAGGTCCATATCTTATTGAAGCGCATAGAGTCCATTTCGAAATTCATAGCTTCAAGCCAATGTCCCGAAGTATGTCTGACATAGCTTTCTTGTAGGTTTTTGGGTCAAGATCTGTTTGGCCCGTCCCATGAAAAAATCTGAACCTTTCGAACTGCTTCTTGACACGTTCTGACCTTCTAGGAAGTTGTGTAGCAACAGGTATTTCATGTTTATTTGCTTCTACCATTTGTGGGATCTTTTGATCATTTCGAACTTCATTGATAGCAATATCTTTTCTATCTAATAGAAATTCCCTTTAAAAAATGATAGCGTTTCTTGAAACAAACACCTTTTGCTACAAGTGATCATAAAAAAAATAACCCATAAACTCTCTTGGGTATCCCACAAACTTGCATAAGGTGATTGACTATCCAACTTATCTCCGTCTATCCACTTCATGTAAGCAGGAAAACCCCTGTAACACCCCAAAAATTCTCCTAAATAAAATCTTGAGCTTCTATTTTTTTGAAAAATTGTTCGATTTGAAAATCACGAGCACCGTTTTAACATCTAAACAAGTTTTGTGCATCCAAAAAATTTTCATGTATTCAAATTTCATTTCCGTGCCCCCTTTCAGCCTAAATGAGCCTCGAAAGCTAGTCAAACAAGCCCAATTCTTGGCCCTAATCCTAGCCACCATTTTTTACCCTAAAAATAGCATCTTTGAACAAAAAAAAAAAGAAAAAAGAAAAAGAGGCTGGAAATGAGGGCTGCAGCCAGTAGCGCTATGGATGGGAATTCTCCTATCCATCCATCACATTTGTCCCAATTCTTTCAATGGAAGATTTCCAAAATTATTTTAAGGGCTTCAATAAAATAATTCTTGCTCTTTGACCCCCCAATTGCCCTCTATAAATAGCATCCATTTGAAGACCAAATTTCTTGCTCAAATTCTCTCACCTTACTTAGGAAACTCAAACACTTCTTGCACACTTCACTTCTTCAAAACTTGCTAAAGGGAAATGAAGGTGGTGATTCACTCTAACCATTGGTAAGTATGATTTTAAGAATGTTATGATACAGTTATGAGGAGTTTAACTTTAGAATGGTTGTCTTTAGAGGTGATTTGAACCTTTAAGCTTGGATCACCTTATACCCTTCACAAGTTTAGACTCTCCTTCCTATAAGCATATGAATCATCTTTTTACCTTGTATGAATGGTCTCAATTTGAGCTATTGGATATCTTGATCCTATTTGCAATATTGTTGATATGAGCTTATATATGTTGCCATTATTGTTTCTTGATGTATAAGCTCTATTTCATTATGTAAATCCAAAGCCCTATTGAACATCCTTGATATCACTACCTATGCTTTGGATTGAGATTGTATATTGGACATCGGACCAAGAGGAGGAAAGAACAAAAAAAAAAATTGAAAGGAAATGAAGAATAAATAAAAATGGACATAAAATCGATTTTTCCACTTTAATTTGTAAAATTGATTAAAAATCAAAATTTTCAGAAAACTCACTTAAAAATGGAATTTTTGGATTTTTGGGATTCAGATGAAAAAAAGTTACTATTTGGCATTGTTCACAGCGCGATCACGCACTATTCCAAGATAGAAAGTTTGGGCCGTCCGGCACGACCGCGCCCATTTTTTAGCACGGACGCGCCCTAATCAGTAATCAAACTTCAATTTTTTGACTTCTTTTGATATTTTAACCCTATTTTCATCTCATTTCAATAATTTAAAATTTTCAAAATGATTATTTCCTTAATCCAAGTTTGAATAAAATAAATTTTGAAATTAACATTTGTTACCGATTGATTTTCATCATTTTTAACTTCTCTAAATATTTTTAAGAATGAAAAATCCTCTATTCCATAGTCCAATTCCGAACCATTCGTTTGATATAATGGCCAATCGAAATTGTGCCCATAGTAGCTTTATGTTATAAGAAAATGATCAAATGTCCTGTTTGTTTCTAGCCTGAATGAATAAAAAGTGTTGGGCCCTGGGGATTTTCATGGGGATTAGATTTGGACAATGTCGGATTGACGATCAAATCCCTTGAAAATCCCTAAATATTGGGTAGTTTGGACGAGCCCTTGAGGAAAAGTTTTGAAGGACTACTCCAAAGCACGTAGGTCGGTTGTGCTTTAATTTGTAATGAATGCTCCTAGTGAGAGTTTTGGAGGGATAAGGATTAAATTATTTGATATATTGGAGTCTAAGGGTGACAGATCCACCGAACTGCTTGATTTAGCCTTATGACTCGAATGTGATAAATGACATGCTATATGATTGTCCTGGTCATATTGAATGTTTTCAAAGTGTTAATGAATCACATTCATGTTTCATTATTGATATGCTTATTATTTGAACTCCATATTCCTATTTTCTTGCCATAAGTTTTTCTGGGTCAGTGGATTCATGATTCCATAAACATCATGTAGGTTCGTGAATCATGAGGATTGAACGACCGAAAGCTTCGAGTTTGATTGTGATCGTTTTCCTTTTGGGAATTTGTACTTAAGTATGTATTTTGGCTCGATTGAACGATTAGACTTTTGGACTAATGGAATATATAGTTAGATGGCTTATAATGTTAAGTTAGCTGTTTATTTATTTTGGAAAAAATTTATTGGCCTGTAATGATTTTTCTATTGGGATTTTATATGAATACGTGTGTTGGTTATGTTTTGGTATTAGAATGTATCCGATCACAAGTAGTGCACTCGGGATCTCGGGGCGAAATGCTGCCACGATCCCGGGTCGTTATAGGTGGTGTTAGAACCTGAAATAAGAAATCTCATTGGTATAGACTTACGGAATTTTGCCTTTAGTACCATTTCTCACTACTGACTTAGTTTGTTCTATTTTTGACGTGGTAGATAGATAAGGGCAAGGGAAGGCGAATGGCTGGACTAACTCAAAGTCGGACCACAGTGACAATGACAATAATATTGGACCTTTGAAGAAGCATAAAGTCAACTACGAGGTAATTATCCAGAAGATATGTTGGGAGAGGGACTATTGGAAAGATGCTTACCTAAAGGAGCACCGTTTATGCCAAATTTACAATAGGTGAGCTAGAGATCAAATGGAGATGATGGCCTCGAGACATCAATCACAGCACCACGCTCTTAAAATATGGTGGCCCAGAATCGGATATGCTTCAATCATATTAAGAGGGACTTAGTGGCTAAGGTGGATGAGCCATTCAGATAGGCCATGGACTCTATGGTCAGCATGGAGTAGCTACAACAGGATCACTCAAAGCAGATGATTGTCCCCAAATTTGAGGCTCCGTGGATCCCTTTAATGTTCGGCGAAGGGATAATGAGAGATGAGATGCATCAATCGTCGACAGCAAGATAGAGCACACCTCCATCGCTTGTGAGCGATAGGGCAGGACTTTCTGCTATCCCACTGAGTGCTCCAAAAAGGGTGCATGACCGCACGGATTAGCGATGATGATGTTGCAACTGCGGCTTAGGTTGAGGGATGCTTGATGATGTGGAGCTAAGGGGTAATGGTCGAGAGCCTAGGGCCGAGGGTCGTGATGATGATGAGCCAGAGGATGATTCAGATGAAGAGCCTAAGAGGACCCGGATGAGAAGTCGAAGGAGGACTCCACTAAGGATCCTCGTTGCCCGCCGAGTGCTTGACGTGGATGGTTGATTTGTGATCATGGGATTCTCTTTTTCTTTCTTTCCTTTCATTTATTTGTTTAGCATTGTATACATTAAGTTTGATGTTAGGAATGTAACCTTTGAATGTAAGTGGGGACTCTAGCTTGGTATAGCTAAAATATTTTGAATAGGATAGTATTAGTATTTTCCCGTTTTGGACATGGTTAGGGAGCTATCTTTCTTTTGCATTTTAAAGATGGTTCCATAACCATGAATAATTAAACGTGTAAACTTTGCATTGATTGGAATGAATGAAACGTTCTTTAAAGTTCTCCTAGCTTGAATTCTTGTCATTTTACGCTTCAAGCATCTTTATGCCCGTTTATGCGCTCAAGTGACCTCATATTTCTAATAAAACATTAATTCTACAAATTTCAGATCAAGATGTCAACTAGTGGTAATAAATCTCGAGATGAACCCACAAGAAAATGAGGGACACCCGAACCCTCAAGTACAAAATTAACCTCGCCAAAGAACACCTCCGCGAAATGAACCTGTAGCCGAACAACTCTTTACCCTCCTGAGACAAGCCTTGAATCGGGATCAACCTCGAGGACAGTAGAGACAAGAACATAAGGAGAAATCGGAGGACAAGATGTTGGCTAGGTTTTTGAGGTTTAATTTGCCTAGCTTTGATAGTGAGCTAGATGACCAAAAGGCCGAGTCTTGCTTATATGCAATTGAGAAAACTTTCAGAGTTTTGAACTACATGGACTCACAGGAAGTTAAGTATGCTACATACTTATTTGAGGGGTCAACATGCCACTGGCGTACAAGTATTGAAAGAAAATAGGAGAGAAACGAAATTGAGGATTCATGGAATCAATTCCGAGAAGAATTCCTAAAGAAGTTCATTCCACAGGTGATCCGGGACCTACGAGAGAAAGAGTTCATGAGGTTGATACAAGAGTCATTATTCGTGGCTAAATATAAGGCCGAGTTCAGTTGGCTTATCCAGTACGCTTTGCAAGTATTGGCAGACGAAGAAGGCAAAAAAAGTTTGTTGAGGGTTTGAGACCCGACTTAAGAAGAGCTTTGGCCATAAATCAGCCTTATGACTATGACAGTGCCGTTGAGACGGCGATGGAGCTTGAGGCAGAGTTTCAGGAGCTTCGCAAGATAGATGAAAAGAAGAAAGGGAAATGGACTAGCAAGTCTGATAATGAGAGGGGAAAGAAAGGCAATTTCAACAAAAAGCCTGAGACCGACAACTCAAGGGAAAGTGAAGTGTGGGCAATGTGATGGCACAAATCATATAAAAGAACAATGTTGGAAGAAATTGGGCAGATGTCTTATTTGTGGCAGTGATTAGCACGCAATCAAAGACTACCCCAAGAATCGTAAGAATGATAATGTAGGGATGCAGGACCTGCAATAGGGTACAGCTGGACGTCCCCACATCAAAGTGAGAGCTTTTGCCTTGATAGGAGAAGAAGGCATGAACCTACCCAGGTTGTGCAAGGTAAAATTCTCATTCAGAATTTTATTTGTAAAACTCTCTTTGATCTCGGTGCAATGCATTCTTTTATTTCCCTTAATTATGTTAAGAAATTAGACTTGCCATCTGAAAATACGAACATCTCCTATGAAATTCATACTCGTGTGGGAGGGTGCTACGAGACTAGGATTAGATACCCATGATGCCCTTTGGTCATAGAAAACCAGAACTTTAGTGCAGGTTTGATTGAATTACCAATCTAAGACTATGACCTTATTCTAAGAATGGATTGGTTGTTTAGACATCAAGCAGTAGTTGAATGTTTTACTAAACCAGTTAAATTAGGTATCAGAGCGGGAGTTAGTACCTTGAGTGCAAATAAGAATGGTGGTATACCCACCATTTCAGCAATAAGGGCCAGAAAGATAATAAAAAAAGGAAGACAAGGATTTCTGGCCTACCGGATAAATAAACCTCAGGATAAGATTGAATTGAAGGACGTTTAGGTGGTTAATAAATTTCCTGAGGTATTTCTAAAAGAATTAAAGTAACTGCCCCCGAATCAAGAGGTTGAATTTGTGATAGAAACAATCCATGGGGTAGCGCCATACTCAAAGACTCCCTACAGAATGACACCAGCAGAATTAAAGGATCTCAAGGAAGAGTTACAAGAATTGTTGGAGAAGAATTTCATACGACCGAGCTCTTTGCCTTCGGGAGCTCCAGTCTTATTTGTAAAAAAGAAGGACTGATCATCTTCAGGAGTCAGCTGTTTATTCTAAGTTGAATGATTGAAAGCTTCGGGTTTGATTGTGATCGTTTTTCTTTGGGGAATTTGTAGATAAGTATGTATTTTGGCTTGATTGAACAATTGGACTTTTAGACTAATAGAATGTATAGTTAGATAGCCTGTAATGTTAAGCTAGCTACTTATGTATTTTGGAAAAATTTTATTGGCCTGTAATGATTTTTCTGTTGGGATTTAGTATGAATGCGTGTGTTGGTTATGTTTTAGTATGAATGATTTTTCATAAGATGCAAGTGACTGAATCGAGAAAAGTCATCAGTATAGGTAATGAAGTAGGAGAAGCCTCCCCTTGTATTAAATTTTAGTGGTCTACATACGTCCTTATGGATCAAATCTAAAAGACAAGTAGATCTCTCCGGATGTCCAACAAATAGAGCCTTGGTCATTTTTCCTTTTAAACAAGATTTGCAAGTCGGTGAATTCTCTAGGTCACTTATCTTAAGTAAGCAAGAGGCAACTATCTTGCTTATCTTATTCTTGGAAATATGTTCAAGTCTAGCATGCCAGAGACAGGCATCATTTTGATTATCTAACTTTCATTTGTTGCTATAAACTTGCATTATCGTTGGACGTTCTTCTAAATAGTACAACTTATTATTTAAAGAATCTTGTGTACACAAAGAACCATTCTTATATGCACTTAGCTTTCTGTTTTTGATAGAAAATTCAAAACTTTCACGATCTAAAATGGAAATTGAAATAATGTTTTTTATTAAACTTGCTAAATAGGACACCAGGTCAAGTACAATTTTATTTGAACGAAAAGCTAAAGTGATAACACCTATGCTATGTACAACAACCCTTGCCCCATTGCCTAAGCAGAGGATCATATCCCCTTCCTCAAGCTTTCTTCTTCTTTCAATCCCTTGCAACATATTGTAAAGATATAATCTACATCCGGTATCAAATACCCAAGAAAAAGAATCCAATCGCAAGTGGTTTTCAATAATGAACATACCATTTTTCAAACTTGCAAGATAAGCCTTGCAATTCCTTTTCCAATGGTCCAGTTCGCCATGGTAGAAGCATTTAGCATTGGGATCAACCCCTTTCTTTTTCTTGATTCCATCCCTTGGGTTATTTCTTGCTTCCTTTTTAAAGAAGAATTCTTCTTCTTCTTTCCTTTCTCAGCACCCTTTCGAGCCTTTGAAGTGGAAGCAAGTGTGACAGGTTATCCTTCTTGATAGTGGACTCCGCAGTGACCAACATATTCATCAACTCGTTAATCTTCACTTCAGTTTTGCCCATGTTGAAGTTCAGAACGAATTGGTCTAAATGATTTAGTTAGAAACTAGAGGATCAAATTCACATAAATGCCGTTGTCCATGACGACACCTAAGTTGTTAAGCTTATCAATGAGCCCAATCATCTTGAGACTGTGTTCAATGACACTCGCCCCCTCTTCTATTCTCATTTGAAACAAGTCTTTTGAGGTCACGAAGCGTTCATGCCAGGTTTGCACACCATACAACTCTTGTAAATGTGTATAAATCTCGACAGCATGCTTCATGTTCTCATATTGTTTCTGGAGTTCATTGGACATGGATCCTAACATAAGACACCTGGCTTGAAGATCATATTCAACCCACTTTGCAATCGTATTGCGTGTGTCTTTGTCATCATCCGGTGCGGTATCCGGGGGAGTACCATCAAGAATGTAGGTGCGTTTTTTGGAATCAAGAACAATTTTGAGGTTTCTTAGCCAATTATGATAGTTGGGACCAATCAATTTATTAGTTTCCAAAATGATAGTGAGTGGGTTCTTTGCCATGTTTGTAGAGTTTTCACAAAATTTACAAAAGCATTGAAGAGAATATAAACATCTGTTTTATCCAATGATTTTAAAATATACTTATGGACTTTAAGCATATTTATCCTCCCATTATTTTGTCAACTTTTCTACCCTCACTGAAAATTTGGGAAATCATATTTCCTAGTGAGAATTAAGATCCCAAGATATTAATAATAGACCCATGACTCATGAGATGCCCATCATTAATTATAAGGTAGGTAACAATTACCAATTATATCTCTATACAATTCTTAATTTTTATTTTACCTCATTTTTACATAGACCCTCAATTGGTGAGACGTCTATGTTACTAGATGTTTAGTTCATAACCCACCAATCATAGCTTTTAGTTATCAAGCATGTGACGTTCCTGAAAGGGATAGTTAGGTTAAATTAAAAATTAAAATCATAGCAGAATAAAGAATTCATCACATGAATTAAAACCTAAAACCTTTATAGGATCCTCATATGAGTATAGAATTTAGATTAGAGAAGAGAAAACTAACTTTTAACGTAAAATATTCAAGCTAGACTAAATACTCACTTGTAACCGATTAGTTGATCTCTTCTTTAATCAATGCTTGATTTTCACCAACTTTTGATGAATCCAATCCAATTCTCCAATTGAATCTTCAAATCCTCTTGAATTCTCAAGAAATCGAACAATTTCTTCAAAAACTTGAAGATGCCATGAGCACTCTTCAATGATAGATCAACCTTTGATCTTCAAATTAATGTGGATTTGCACCTCTAATGGTAGATCCACTCTTCCTTTTTTATTATCACTCAATATCTATGGTTAGAGACTAGATCTAAGTATGAATCTATGATTAGAGACCAGAGATTTCCAACTCATTGTAGATGATTTAGAAAATCAAGAAACATGTAAATAGCATCAATTAGAGCACGAAAAATTTTTATTTCCGCAATATCAATGCACAGAATAATCAGCTCTTGGGTTTGAATGGCAGTGCGTATTCTAAGATTTTTAGAAAATTCTACTTAACTCCAAAAAGCACCAAATTTGAACAATAGGTTTCCATCTCATTGTAGATGACTTAGAAAATTAAGGGGAACAAAAAGGAAACCATTTGATGCACGAAAACATATCAAACTGGAGAGGTAGCTATGCTCTATTTTCCAGTGAAACTCAATATGTTCTCAACATATTTTTAATGCTCTAATTCATGAGATTTTGATCCAAACCATACTAGATCAGATCTAATACATGTATATTGATCTCCTAAGAGTTTTGAAACAATTTTAAAATAATTAATTATGGTAATTAACATCAATTCCACATCTAACATCAAGATCAACACCAACAACTCCAATCATTCAATCAAATTGAATCTAAATCGTGCTAGATCAACATATAGCATCAATTATCACATAAATCTCCAATTCAAAAGATTGAATCAAAATCACTAAATCCACATCAATTCATCACATAAATTAATGTTTTAACGAATCTAAAAACTAGCTCGTACGATTTGGCCCAGATACCACTTGAAAGTGAAGGTTAGGTTAAATTAAAAATTAAAATTGTAGTGGAATAAAGAATTCATCACATGAATTGAAACCTAAAACCTTTATAGGATCCTCATATGAGCAGAGAATTTAGGTTAGAGAAGAGAAAACTGACTTTTAACGCAAAATATTCAAGCTAGACCGAATACTCACTTGTAACCAATTAGTTGATCTCTTCTTTAATCAATGCTTGATTTTCACCAACTCTTGATGAATCCAATCCAATTCTCCAATTGAATCTTTAAATTCTCTTGAATTCTCAAGAAGTCGAACAACTTCTTCAAAAACTTGAAGATGCCATGAGCACTCTTTAATGATAGATCAACCTTTGATCTTTAAATTAATGTGGATTTGCATCTCTAATGGTAGATCCACTCTTCGTCTTTGATTATGACTCAAGATCTATAGTTCGATGCTAGATATAAGTATGAATATAAGAGAGAATATAAAGGATTAAGAGAGAAAACTTGGAGGGAAATTTCAGCTGCAATGTTTTCATCTAAAAGTGGTGATGGCCGAATTTTCTAAATGAAGAGGTGGTAGTTATTGTTTGGTATTTAAAGTGTGATCCTTGCCAACTTGGATGCTTAGTTGGCAAGGCGGTTTTGGAGAGAAGAATTTAGATTTTTCTCTTCAAAATATCTGGTCTAGCTTGGCATCTAACAATTAAATATGGAATTAAACTTTGCCTTAATTCACCTAAAGATTTCTAAAGACCCACCAACATCTTGGGGATGATTTAAAACATTATAGGAGATCAAATTGCATCAAAATTTGGATCAAAACTTCATTAGAATTTCAATTGCCAAATTCAAAATTTGCATCAGGTCTAATTGGCAGCCCACGTTCCAAAAATTCTAATAAATTTTTCTTGATTCCAAAAATCACCAAATTTGAACCAGAGGTTCCCAACTCATTATAGATGACTTAGAAAATCAAGAAACACATAAACAACATCAATTACAGCATGAAACAATTTTGTTTCCACAAGGTCAGTGCATAGAGTAATCATCTTTCGTCTGAATGGCAGTGCACATTCTAAGATTTTTAGAAACTTCTCCTTAACTCTAAAAATTACCAAATTTGACTCATAGGTTCCCAATATATAGTAGATAATTCAAAAAATTAAGGAGAACAAAGAAAAAGCCATTTGATTCTCGAAAATATGCCAAACCCAAGAGGTAAATGTGCATGATTTTTCAATAAAACTCAACATGTTCTCAACATATTTTTCATGCTCTAATTTATGAAATCCAAATCTTACTAGATATAATGCAATACATGCATAATGATCGCTTAAGAGTTTTAAAACAATTTTAAAATAATTAACTGCAGTAATTAACATCAATTCCACATCTAACATCAAGATCAACACCAACAACTCTAATCATTCAATCAAACTGAATCTAAACCATTCTAGATCAACATATAGCATTAATTATCACAAAATTCATATAAATCCAAGCCACACACATAATCTAGTGACCTCTAATTCATTAGATTGAATCAAGATCACTAAATTTACACTAGTTCATCACATGAATCAATATTTTAAGAAATCTAAAAATTAGCTCATATGATTTGGCTCGGATAGCACTTGAAAGTGAAGATAAGGCTAAAATAAAATTAAATATAGCGGAAATAATCATTCATCACCATAAATTAATGTCTAAATCTTCAAAGGATCCTTATATGAGCCTAGAATTTAGATTAGAGATGAGAGAACCAACCTTTGATCTAAGAAATTCTAAGCTTGGCCGAACACCTTCTTGAGAGCCGAAAGTTTTTCTCCTTCACTTGATCAACCTTTGATCTACTCCAAGCATGATGGATCCAATCCAAATCTTGATCATATCTTCAATTCTCCAATTGAATCTTCAAATCTTCTTGAATTCTCAAGAAATTGAACAACTCTCCCAAAACCGTGAGTTGTCTTCAATGTGTGATCAACTTTTGATCATCTAAACCAAGTGGATTTTGCACCTCTAATAGTAGATCCATTCTTTCTCTTTGACTATCACTCAAGATATATGATTAGAGACTAAATTAAGTATGAATCTATGAGAGAATATAAGAGAATAAATGAGAGTTGGAGGAAAAATCAAATTTCAGCTGCAAGAGATGCTAATGGCCAAAATTCTAGATCATGTGATGGTGGTTATGGTTTGATATTTAGAGTGTGATCCTTGCCAACTTGGATGCTTAGTTGGCAAGGTGATTTTGGAGAGAAGAATCTAAATTCTTTTCTTCAAAATATCTTCTCCAACTTGGCATCCAAGTTAGTTAATCTATGTGCATTTTAATTAACAATTAATTAAAGTGCTACATAGATTCGAATTAACTTTAAATACTTATTTTAATTTTCCTCCTAATTTTAAATTGTCTTCTAAAATCAATTAATTCAACTATTGAAATTAATTGAATTAGATTAACCATTAATTTAATTAGAATAATTTGACTTTTCAAATTAATCTATTCAAGAAAACCAATTTTGACTTTGGTCAAGTATTTTGACTTTTAGTCAAAATCTTTCTTTATTTGCCTAAATCTAATTTAGACGATTATCTCTAATCTAATTAGAGTTCTCCATTTAGACTCATATCGTGAGTAAATCGAGAAAGGTGTGTGACCTATTAAGTTCATCAATTAATTAGACATGGGCTTGTAACTTTTACGATTTCTGATTAATTAAACAATTAATTAATCATGTATAGAATTAATCTCAATTAATTCTATAGTACCCAATCTCCGTAGTCGATGTCTAACTACAAGCCTATGGAGCCCAATTTATTGGTGAATTAATTATGGTGTGAAGCTTGCCTACTTACGCAAACCGTGCAAATACGGTCCCTCTGTTTTCAATCTCCCGATTGTGGCCTCAGGTTAAGATATTTTCGGTGTCCCCAATAGCCCAATGACCATGCATCTATTTCTAATGATCAATTCATTTGTGTTCTCGACTTTGAAAACTCCTTTCCAAATCGACACACTACCTTGCGCAAGGATTTCTTTGAATTGAGTCATCATAGAAAACATAGGAGATATTCTCGTTTATCTGGATGAGGAAATGGATCCTATCTTGGAACTCACAAACCTCTATGCATAAACAGCTTGCACCCAATATGCATCTCATGCGACTCGCTTGAAAGTAGTCGAGACACATATCAAAGAGCAAGAACCCACCATAAGGTTACTATGGTCCCTCAAGTCCAAGGACTAATTATATGCACTATTGTAAGATAGAGAATGCTTCATCACCAAATGCCACTACGGCTATCTCATGAAATTCTCTATGCCGAGTCTTTCAGTGAACTTGTTTTCCTAACAAACACCCACTAACATGCACCAATGTCAACTACACCGATTACCCATGAAGCGGGGTAATAATTCAACTTTTTAAAATATACATCGTTAGTGCAAGTCTATCTAAATCCAAGATGTCCTTGCGTCAAATATTCTATGACTTGGAGAATTTAATATCAAGACATCTAGAGACTAATTTCATGATCATCATCATATGCGTGACCTAGCCTTATAGCCCTATTAATCTAGAGGACTTCTTTCATATTTATTGTTGATGGGACAATATTTGATAATATGAAGAAGACGACCATTTTGTATATACATTGGAAAAATAAGATTGCTTGTACAAGAGGAGTTTTACAAACCAAAACTAATTGGCTGCAAGGCACTACTCTAACAATACATTTAATTTGTTTCGAACCTATATGAATGTATGTATTTTGGGCCTTGGGAATTTTCAAGAGTATCGGATTGGGTGATATCTGATCGACAATCTGAGCCCCTAAGAATTCATGTTTGTTGGGTAGACTAAAAAAGCCCTGGAGGTAGGGTTCTGAAGGGTTACTCTAAAGCACGTGCGATTGGCTGTGTTTTCCAATATGTTTGACGCTCTTTGAGGGAGCATTGGAGGGATAAGGATTTTATATGAATATGTGTTGGAGTTATAAAGGTGATAGATCCACCAAATATTTGAATTAGCCTTATAAGTTTGTTCACATGAATGTGACATATGATTTATGATATCTATTTGTTCTATCTATTCTATTGGATCCAAATTATTATATGAGATCACGTTCATGTTTTTTTCTTGACATGCTTATCGTTTAAATCTTGTACTCTATATTCTATACAATAAGTTTTACTAGGTCAGTGGACTCATGATTCCATTAATATCATATAGGTAATTAGCCCTGTGGATCTGTCGTTTGGGAAGCTCCCCATTAGCATGATGGATTTTCTTTTGGATTATATAATTAAGAATGTATTTTTGACTTGCTAGTTCGTTTAGACTTTTGGCTTGTATAGAATGAAGTTTAGTCATGATGTAATTTT